>JAXGGA010009826.1:0-49680 GCA_038373865.1 Uloborus plumipes
TTAACTTTCACGAAAAAGCTTTAAAAAAAAATATTACCTTATTCACCCTCCTTCATGGTAATTAGTAAGTTTTTCAAAAATTGTCACAAAATCTCCTTTATCCACTTGCCCTTCAATTTGATCTTTCAGTTACATATCGTGGGAGTGAGAGTAGTTTTTGGAAAGACCGGAAAGTACTGTCCGTCCTTGAAAACCGCGCCTAGCACTCGGGAACCATTCCACTTAAAAAAGGGGTGATGGGTTGTGAGTGGGAACTTTCCGAAGTTTTCAATTTAAAACTTGCATTTGCTATCCTTTTGACACATTCAACTAAACTATGTATTTGAAATTAGCATCGTTCTACGTTGTTTGATACGGCTCAAAATGCTTCTTATTGTTCTTCCCTTATTGTTATCTTACCTATCACCCCTATTTTGGTGACCCCCCCCCCCCCATCTGGGATACCAAGTACAAATTTCAATTTTGTTTTTCATATATAGATCGTAAATAAAGGGAAAATCAGATAGTGCCTGTTATCAGGTGGAGTATTATGAGTAAAGCAGTAGGAGTTCCTTTTCTTCCAATTGCTAAAACATTTTCTATAGCACAAAAACTTGAAAATTTGCCTTATATCCAAGACGCCATGCTACCATGGTAAAGTATTTTGCTCCAAAATTCATTAAAAATAAATCTGTGTGGGTTTTAAAATTGACTACAGATGGCAAAAGGCCCTTGATAACGAGGATAATTACATCGTTGATTTAAAATAAAAAACTTTTAAAATTGATTTGTTTGCAAACAGCGACATCACTGTCTGATCTTCTTGGGTAAAACCTTCCGCGCCCCATTCTACGTTTCGCAACTGAAGTCTAAGACAAAAGAGGTCAGCATTTGTAAACAGAGATGCGTTAAAAGATACTTAAAGAAATCAATCACCCCTCCCTTGAAACATTTGATTCGCCCTTGGATGCCATGGATCTTTTGCGACACCGATTTTGGGAATCCCCATGTTATACCGTCGGCTTATTTTCCTTCAACTTTCTATTCAATTGAGTGGCCCTTAAAAACAGCATAACTCCGACCCCCCCCCCCACTACTTTAATTTTTACTTTCAGTTATCAATAATATTTTTTTTTTCAAAACGATAATTATTTTTCCAAATTTTCATGCTGTTTACCCAAGCATTGCAACCCTTTATCGAACTCAAAAATTTTACCTAATTAGTCAGGAATTTCAGTCAATAATTACTACTAATTACAAAACCAATGAATTAAGAGAAACTCTAAAAAGGGCTTATCTTTCCAGAATTAAACATTAAGGCAAATACTTTCTGCAGTGGAAAAATCACGTTACGTCAAGAAATGGCTAATTAATGGATTAAAACTGATCATTATAAAATGGTACATTTAAAACATTTTCTGGTAATGAGAAGTAAGCCGAATATACGGTTCTGATTATTGCAGATATGCAGATAATTTAAAGTTGAAAATGAGGGTTTTGTGAGCTTAGCTTTTTACTATAAAACGTATTGTTAATTTTTTGTATTTGTTTCAAACATATTGTAATACATTTATATTTGCAGTAAATGATATACAGTGGAACACTACTTTTATGTTGTCCGTTTTGTACGTTATCAACTTTTCAACGTCATTTTCTGTTGGTCCCTGAAAAAGGCTATACTGATAATGTTAAAAGATTTCGGATTTAACATTTTTATTTTTAAAAGAGTCGGCTTAATACGCTTTTCTTCAAACAGATCAATTTTTTTTTTTAATCTAAAAGAGTCACAAAAACTTTTTTTGTTTTTTTGATAATTTTTTTCAAGATAAACTTGCTTCATAGTAGTTTAAAACCGCTCTGGTTTTTTTTTTTTTGCTCAGTCTTACGGTTCTATGTGAAAGGGGTTTCCTCCGATTGTCCAATTGTCCAATCCGATCTTTCATCACAACAACTGAGGAACAATGCTGCTGACTTTCTTCTTGAATTTCTCCAAGAAGTTGACGAAGAAGTAGATATTAAATATCCCAGCGGTAGGCAACACGTCGATCGCGATCGACTGGTCGATCTCGAGCCCGTTCTGAGTCGATCGCGTCAATGTTTTAAAACTTACTGTATGTCTGAATGGAATTAACAAACATTAATTTCTGAAAAAAATTAGTTCTAGCGTCTAAATCAAAAGTTAGGTAAAAATTTTCCAAACTTTCTTTAGTCGTTGGAACTTTTTACTGTCAATATTTTATCAATTTTAAAACAAGCAATATGTACTATTTTAGCAGGTTAACCCTTCACTGCACGATTTTTTATATTTTCATGAAAAAAAGTATATGTTACCTTTAAATAGCCCCGAGTTCAGGAAAAATGAAAAAAAAAAAAATAATCTTAAAAATTTACACCAAAAATGATGATTTAATTGTTTGTTCTATATATGGCACAAAGCACATAGCATATGCTTTGTATACCGATAAGTGTAATAATCTACAATGTGTTTTATGCCATAAGTGGTATAAACAAATTTTCCACTAAGTGTATGTAAACAATTTTAGAACAAAGGAAATAATGACTAAGCACACTTCTAACGGAAATGCAGACACTCTTTCTTTCAAAAGCAAGAACTGTAATACCTAGACTAGTGCAACTAACTAGTGCATAAAAATCACACTAAACTGTTATAGCAATGTTCCAGAAGGGGCACAAAGCTCATTTTAACTGCATTTAAAAATCATAGGAATATATGAGGGTTTATTTGGTTTGTGCCATATCTGGCACACCGTGCAGTGAAGGGTTAAAGCGACGATTTAATAAGTATTAACGAATTTTTTGATAAGAGTTGACTGACAATTTGAAGTCAGCATTGTCTCAACTTAGGCAAAATGTCCGTTTAAGTCACTAGCGTATGCATGACGCCCCCCTTCCCCTCACGTCGACCTTTTGTTTACACCAAACTTGGAAAGTAGATCTTCAGTCAATTTAGGTTGCCGACCGCTGATCCATCACATCAGGAATTCTCTCAATATCGGACTTAATACCTGCTTCCGGTGATAGTGATGAAAGTGAAGAGCAAATAATGGAGGGTGTCCCCACAGCTGATCAAGTGATTTAAAGCACAAAAATTATTTTGAAGAACTTTTTTTTTGAAAATTTCAACCAAAAGGTAAATTTACCAAATTTGTTGCTACAGAACATGCAAAAAAAAAAAAAAAAAAAAAAAAAGGAATTTATCTGAATACAAAAGACCAGTAAAAATTACATTCCCACCACTAGTTCACTATATTAGAGGCAATTTTTTATCAATATGCTTAGGTTATCAACCCCTTCCCCCATTTCCCGCTTGGTACGTTTTTTATCACTGGTCCGATTGAAAACGTAAAATCAAAGTTCCTCTGTATATTTTAGAAAGATGAAAATTTTACCGCATCGTGTTGCCGTTCGGCAAAATACCCAATTTAGTCTTCTAAAATACTATAAAAATAAATTGAAACTCTGCAGCTACCAAATACGAAGAAAATATTCCTTGTTAGATGCTAGTAAATCAATTTCAAATTTGTAAACGTACCAATCTGATGGGAAAACAAAAATATATTTCTTTCTTCGCCATTCACAAACGTAGGGCTTCATTTTCTTTTCCCCTTTTTTTTATAAAGCGCGCTTGACAATGCCTACTTTTTTTAATCCTAAAAATGTAATAAAACTCATATTCAGTATGAAGTAAGAGATACTTCGTTGAGGATACTTACCCCACCCGTGGATCTTCCCAAGGCGCAGGCACAACTTTGTAAGGCGAAGGAACGACAGAAGGTACCGATGTGGACCTGTGCAGAGAAGGACTGGCAAAAGAAACTTCAATGAGAAAGTTATTCCATGGGCTTTTTTGAAATGTAATCTTTTTGAACATGTACTTACATAAGAACTGGATTGTGAGGTAGTATTGGCATAGCAAGGGAAGGTTCCAGCAAATGCTTTGCACCATTCTCTTCTTTGGCTTGCGTTCCAGCTATTAAAAAAAAACACGATAGTAAGGTTCCATGTAATAAGTTAAATATTTGTACTTGTAAAATTTGTAAACGAGGTCAGGATAAAAGCACGCAATACATATATACATATAAATGTATATATTATTTTTTTAATGACAGGAGAATTAATCTTCTACTAGGTTAACGCATACACGAACATATTTTTTTTAGCAGCCTGCGATGCAGATTAAAAAGTTAATATTAATCTTTAAAATAAAACTTTATTAGATTTATCATAAAATCTAAATCGCCACAGAGAAATGCTTAAAATTGAGACTTTAAGTAGATGCAATCTGTGGATTATATCCCTAAAAGCACGGTACATATCATAAGCTTAAATTTGCTTTCTTAAAAAAAATTAAATTATTTTTTTTTCTTTCCCAGGTAAGAAAGAGCCAGAAGACTTTCTCAAATATCTGCGACGCATATCTCAGAGTCGAGTTGTTACTGCCATCGTGACGGCAAATAATTCCAACGGGCAGCAGAGCAATGTCATAGGTGGCTGGTGCCCCTGAAAAGTGGGGGAGTCAACAGAAATGTGAGGGGTTAAAAGACAACACTGCTGATGCTGTCTCCCCTCCCCACGCAATATTTGGCTATATTATTGAATTTTAACGTTGCTGATTAAATGAGCTTTAAAAAACGCGGAATATGTCCGCAAAAGTCAAGACGGTCGGCCTTCATTGATTAGACATTTCTGATTAAAAGTTCCATTCTCGTAAAAAACATGGAAAAGTCCTTTTTTGTTTAAATTTTCAGCTTTTATTTTAGTGAAATAAGCCGATCCGCTGAGTAACAGCTCATTTTTCAATCGATAAATTAATTTTTAACTCTGAAAAGTGAGGGGGAAAGGCCCCTTTTCTTTTGGGAGTGGGGGGGGGCAGTCGCCCCCCTTGCCCCCTGTACGAGCCGCCTATGAGCAGTGTCATGATTGTGTATGTTATGAGTAATCGTTCTTTGAAAATACTGCTAGAATTTATTAGGCATGAACGAATATACTCTAAAGCAGAGCGAGGAAAAGAGAAACCGATGTTAGCAAGAAAATTAGATGAGCAAACTACCAGATAAATAGGATTGAATTATTTTATTCAAATTTATAATTCTTTTGGTATGTAACCAGTAAAGGATTTTGCATCGCATTTACAATTGAGAAGCAATTGTAGTTAACATTGTCTTACAATTCGGCTGTAATTATAAATCTGCCAATGAACCACTTTTAGCGCTTTATTTATTTATATTTTTTATGCGACGGATTTTTTTTTTTTTTGCTGGACAAGCTCTTCAATAAAATTAAGACGACCATGAATTTAATACGTACCATCAGCGCCATCTGGTTGACCCAATCTTTTGTGAAACCGCCTGCTAGGAGCTCGAACAAATGTTGGAGGGGTTCTTAATCTTGACTGCATGGTCAGAGACTGGAAACTTTTGTCTAGCCTGCTCCTTTGATAAATAACGTTGTAAATATGGAGTTAAAAACGGTAACATAAATAATTCTGGTGTTGGTTAAAAATCACATTAAAGAAATCTTACCCATAAAATTTATTTTCCAAACCAACTATCTTCCCGCTATGATTAGGTACTTCTCGAATTTGAGTTAACCTACAAAATAAGTTTGAAGAATGTTAGCACTATAACATAATACCTTTTTTCATTAAATAAATGCAAAAACAAATTTGTTTATTAGGGTTTCAAACTATGGGCGTTTATGTTAAACGTGGACGAACGCTGTATAATGATGAAGTTTTACTGTTCTATCTATACATTTTACCGAAAACGTTAAAAGCCAAATCTGTTTCAAATATACAAAATCAATACACACATATATATTTAAACAAAGTGATCCAAACGATGAGTGACCCAAAAAGGAGTGTTCTATTTATACTCAATAGAACAAATGAGGAATAAATAATTGCTTAAAGTGAGAATCGTTGGAAATTTCCTCAGACATTGCCGAATTGCTGAAGAAATATTTTTCTCATATTTTCATATTACTGGTACCTCGTTATAAAAATAAAAAATTAAAGGATTTTTTAAGTTTTTGTTCCAAAAGGTATACTACATTTTCAGGTTTGGCTTCAAAAAAAAAAAAAAAAACAGATAATGTATTTTTTTTTCCTGAATTTTTTTCTTTTTTTCATCTGAACTGAAATCCTGAAACCTACAACTCCACAACACATTACTCATAAGTAGAACTTTCCTAATATTTGCGAAATAAAATATGAAACTCAAACTTTCAAAGATGGGCGATTTTAAGCTTTTAAACGGCTTTCAACTCACGTTCTGTATTGCCACATTCCAAGTTACGTTTCTAGCAACGCGTTGCACATAATCCTCTTACACGCGGTCACTAATATCTCGAAGATTTCTAGTAGTATTTGGACGTTTACTGTCACCACTCTATCCACTGAAATCCGGGATTTTCAGAATTCTATATTGGAATATTTCGAAAGGTCTTTTGGGATGTCCTTCAACATATGTAGCTTAATCATAAACATAAGCTTTGCAAGTGGATTGTCTGAAGATGAACATTATAGCTAGTTTGGGCACATTCAAAGCACTTTAACAAAAGCATCTGTTTGTGCACAAAACCCCTTTCCAATGGCGCCAAAAATGTTAGATCCTTGTTTCATAGTACAGTAAACTCTCGATTATCCGCTGGGCGGATTATCCGTAAATTCTAAAATTATATATCCTAAAACTGTTTATATCTAATAAAAATTTAAACCTTTAGTGACAACACCAATAGGATGTACAGTAAACTTTCTATTTTGATAATTACTTGAAAAAAGCTCGGTGATCCACACAGCATTTCCACAGATGCTTGCAGGCTTTTTTATTGGGTAGCTCGAATCCATACGTGTTTTCTTCATTCTAAAATTGTACATTTGTTAAAAGTACGTTAAAATAAAACAAAATTACGTATATTCCAAGTTATAAAAC
Organism: Uloborus plumipes; assembly: GCA_038373865.1. Lineage (NCBI taxonomy): Eukaryota > Metazoa > Arthropoda > Arachnida > Araneae > Uloboridae > Uloborus > Uloborus plumipes. Next base: position 6,933 of record JAXGGA010009826.1, read on the forward strand.
TTTTAAATGAATGCTGCAATGCGAAAAAGAACCCTATACGGGTTACAAAATTAAGCCCAATGCAGTGTTTGATATTTTATCCGGCGACCTCCGTCGCATTTGCGCATACCACAGGTCTCTACTGATTTTATCAAACTAGGGGTGATGGTGAAAAGAAAAATAATGAATGTGAGGAGATTCTGCTTTGTTTTGCTTTGTTTTTCGATGGATTTGTTTATTTGACGTGTTCGTTTGCGTTGATGTTTTTTAACTTATTTCACTCTTTATAAGTTCCAGAAAAATAAAATAATAAAATAATATCGGACTATGCAGAAATGCTACCACAGGGCATTTCTTTATCAAGCTGTCACCCCTTTTTGTAATAGCACCGTTCAACGGTACTAGGCGCGGCTTTCGAGGTCGAACAGTAACCTGAGACAGTGTGCTATCTCGCTATGCCACGGAGAAATGGCGGTTGAACTGTACGCAGAAACAGAACACTTAATTTTAAGATTAGCGAGAACGAGGGTTCAGTAAAAATTTTACTGCTTCCGCATTCTCGCTGATCTTACCTATTGCAAAATGAAGTGCTCTGTTCCCGCTTCCAGTTCATCCCCGATCTCTCCGTGGCATAGCTTTTCGACTTGTAGATTAATCGGGGCACAATCCTTACTAATCATAGATTGCACGGACAAATCTATGATCAATCTGCGAAAAGAAAAGAGTTCACATTGATTTGTCTAGTACCCGCACACAGCCTCAGAATTGAAGGGCTTGTGTGATGAAGGGGTTACGTGACAAAACAGTAATTGCGAGTCATTAAAGTTCAAAGTTTCATTGTTGCAGTCGTTGCAGCTATTTTGTTTTCTAGTTTTGTCGTTAGTGTGCGTATGAAATTGTTCCAATGACATCTACCTTTTGAAGTACCAAGTTTTCATTGCTTACCTGTATCTATTGCTGACCATTATCCAGAGTGTTCATTTTTTATAATGTAACCTAGCCCCTTCATCCTCCAAGCCCTTCAATTGTCCTTATCTTAAAAAAGTCACCTAACCTAATCGTTTATTTTTTGTTTCAATGAAATTCACCCTCTTCGTTTTGTATGAGTCACATCGTTACAGGCGAAACGGTAACGGTCACATGCATTAAATTTTCGGAACGATATTGAACGCCTAGTAGTTGTTCAAACGAACAATGTTGAAAAGCAATCTTTCAAATCAGACACGTGTTTCAGGGTTACAAGAGACGACTGTATGAAACCTTCTAAATATTATTCGCATTCCTTTAGGTTTTCCAACCTATCGTGGTGGCTTGATCGTTAAAGCATCGGATTCGTAACAAGAGGATCTTATCAGATTCGATACCAGACGGTCAAAGATCCTCCGTTTGTCGTCACAAAGTCCTCCAAGTTCCCATTTCAAATCAATATCTTAGGGGGTGCTGGATCAGGTGTTGCTCGATCACTAGTCTAGACAAAAAAAAAAAAAAAAAAAAGCTTTCTTCAGGGCCCCGTCCAATCATTCAAACCACGTATAGTGGGAATAAAGAGGAGCTCTGGAGTATGTTTGAAGTATTCTTTCACCTTCAAGTAGTTGTATAAATATACTGGTTCTCTGATGGTTTATGACTTTTTGATTAGTTGTTCGATTAAGCCATTACTTATACTATTTAAGCTGTTTATTATGCTTCTTCCAGCTTTTATTCGATGGCGTTCCATCAACAAAATTACTTCTTTTGCATTGGAAAAGGAGGATGCTTGTCGTCCCGAAACAATTCTCTGCAGTTTTTTTGCGAATTCGTGCACTTTATGTTCAACGTGTATTGTGTGTAATGTGTTTGTGTATTGTTATCTTTTCTTTTCAGCGTAACCGTATTTATATTTTTCCTTTATAGTTATATTAGTGTTCAATCAGTGCTATTACTTTAGAGTCTTTTTACAGTAGTACGTTTTAAAGTCAATAACCTTTTTGTTGAAGTTATGTATTGGGTCATTTCATTTTAAATCAACAAATGGGGTGCGCATCACCATTTTTGATTTTGATGAAAATTTGCATGTGTATTCCTTTTACTTCCCAGAGTTCAAAATAGTGTTCATTTTATTTTTAAGAAATTTACCCTTTGATATATAGGCCCTTTTTGTTGTAGGCAACAGCGAAAATCGGGCGTTTTGATGCTTTGCCTTATGAACTATAACTTTTTTTCTATCAAAGATTTTGAGCTCAACTATAGCTCATTGGAAAGCTAAGAAAAAGATCTTTTTATATATGCTATCAATAAATTTCAGATTTAAAAACAATACTTATTTTTTCAAGGTCAAAGTTCACGACGAAAATGACATTTTTTCCTACTTTCGAACATTAAAAAACACATGAAGGGTTCAAAGTAACAAGCCGATTTTTTCATCATATATTCATAGTCATGGTTGCTTACTGTATAAAAAAAATTGGCTTGTTATTTCACCCCCTTTATGAGATATGTTCCAACAAAGTTGTAAATTTTTTAAAAAATCCAATTTTCAACGCTAAAAAAATGCATGTGGGGGGCAAGATAAAAAATTTTTTACATGTGATATTTTAAGTACTTTTTACCAGCTTTCTAATAAAACAAAAGTTGCTTTGATATTCAAAGGCGTTTGGCAGATATAAGGGACTGAACTTTCAAAAAATTGCGCAAAAACAACACGATTATTTTCATTTTTTTAAATCTTTTTTTTTATTTAAATGTAATTATATACCTTATTCTTTGCCTTAAATGCTAAAAAAAGACTAAGAAGAGCAATGAAGAAACATGTTTAAAGTTTAATAAGATACTTTAATATTTTTAACACCTGGGAATATAGAATACCACTAAACTTGTCTGATTTTTAAACATCTGATTGCTACCTACAACAGGACTGAGCATTTCTCAACTTGTCCAGGTTTGTTCATACCATGTGGTCATCCTTGTTCTGACTTGCTCTCACATGTGTATCTTAGTTGTCTTTCAAATTCTGAAAGAAGTAGGTTGTTGAGCTAGTGTTTCTGCTGTAAAATCTTGTGAAGCTGATGTGATTTCTTTTCATTTCAAGTTCATTCATATTCACAGAATGTTTTGTTAAAGGTAAAAGAAGAAATTCTTTAGAATCCTTAAATATAAATTTAAATTTGTCTTTCTACATGTAAACTGTGAATAAGTTATGGATAACCCTAAATGCTCCATAGGAGTTTTTGAGAATGATGATTGTAATATTTTAAGTTACAGTAGGCAGTCTACTGTAAATAGTATTTCTGAGTACAGTGATGATGATAAAACTTTACTGCACCTGAGTACTGGGTGTAAAACTATTGAAACTGTTTGTACCTACCATGCAAAAAAATTTCTTGCTAAGTTTTTCCACCTTTATGGAACTTCTTGCTGGTAGGCACAAACAGTTTCAATAGTTTTACACCTAGTTTTCAGGTGCAGTAAAGTTTTATCATCATCACTGTACTCAGAAATACTATTTACAGTAGACTGCCTACTGTAACTTAAAATATTACAATCATCATTTTCAAAAACTCCTATGGAGCATTTAGGGTTATCCATAACTTATTCACAGTTTACATGCAGAAAGACAAATTTAAATTTATATTTAAGGATTCTAAAGAATTTCTTCTTTTACCTTTAACAAAACATTCTGTGAATATGAATGAACTTGAAATGAAAAGAAATCACATCAGCTTCACAAGATTTTACAGCGGAAACACTAGCTCAACAACCTACTTCTTTCAGAATTTGAAAGACAACTAAGATACACATGTGAGAGCAAGTCAGAACAAGGATGACCACATGGTATGAACAAACCTGGAAAAGTTGAGAAATGCTCAGTCCTGTTGTAGGTAGCAATCAGATGTTTAAAAATCAGACAAGTTTAGTGGTATTCTATATTCCCAGGTGTTAAAAATATTAAATTATCTTATTAAACTTTAAATATGTTTCTTCATTGCTCTTCTTAGTCTTTTTTAGCATTTAAGGCAAAGAATACGGCATATAATTGCATTTAAATAAAAAAAAAGATTTAAAAAAATTAAAATAATCGTGTTGTTTTTGTGCAATTTTTTGAAAGTTCAGTCCCTTATATCTGCCAAACGCCTTTGAATAACAAAGCAACTTTTGTTTTATCAGAAAGCTGGTAAAAAGTACTTAAAATACCACATATAATTTTTTTTTTATCTTGCCCCCCACATGCATTTTTTTAGCGTTGATAATTGTATTTTTTAAAAAATTTACAACTTTGGGGGGGCATATCTTATAAAGGAGGTGGAATAACAAGCCAATTTTTTTTATACAGTAAGCAACCATGACTATGAATATATGATGAAAAAATCGGCTTGTTACTTTGAACCCTTCATGGGTTTTTTAATGTTCGAAAGTAGGAAAAAATGTCATTTTCGTCGTGAACTTTGACCTTGAAAAAATAAGTATTGTTTTTAAATCTGAAATTTATTGATAGCATATATAAAAAGATCTTTTTCTTAGCTTTCCAATGAGCTATAGTTGAGCTCAAAATCTTTGATAGAAAAAAAAGTTATAGTTCATAAGACAAAGCATCAAAACGCCCGATTTTCGCTGTTGCCAACAACAAAAATTGCCTATATATCAAAGGGTAAATTTTTTAAAAATAAAATGAACACTATTTTGAGCCCTGGGAAGTAAAAGGAATACACATGCAAATTTTCATCAAAATCAAAAATGGTGATGCAACAACTTTTTTGAAAATTTGTTGATTTAAAATGGAATGACCCTATTAGAAACCGTACAACTTTTGCAGTTTTGCAATTTTATCGCTAAAAGAATTCTTGCATTCAGATATGGGATAAAAGCAAAAGGTAAAAACTTACGTTTTTATCTCGAACCCGAATCATAAAATATTTCCTTTTGTAGTAAACTTTTGTGATTCGAGGCCTAAAAATAAGAAGATAATTTTCAATATTTTGAAAACAGTGTTTAATACCAAAATTGAAAGAATAGTAATTCAAAGTTCATGGACTTGTTAAAAGCTACTGAAGTAATTTACACTATATTTAGTAGTTGAAGTACATTACGTCTATATTTGTATTATCAGGTCAAAAAGTTGTTGCATTTTTAGAGCTATATAATAATACCTTTTCGGTTTTTACAGACTCTCCTTCGAAAGTTTCCAAAATAAATATGTTTATATGAAATAAGTTACAGCCCGTAAGCCAGGGCTAAGGCAAAACTGAAGCAATTACTCCCACAGCTCGATCATGACATTCTGAGACTGCAGTTTCATCCTTTTTGTGGACTCCTCAGTCAGGAATAGGTAATATGCATGTTACCCAGCTTTAAGCCTCCAATTTACGAGTTGAACCGTACCATGGTTTGCGGACGCTCGCTGGTAAGGTAAATACATTTTATCTACTAGTTTGAAGGCTATCTTGGCTACAATAAGAGGATTTCTGCCTCCAACTGGATTATTGGCTATTCCTGACTGAGGAGTCCACAATAAGGACGAAACTGCAGTCTCAGGATGTCATGATCGAGCTGCGGGTGTAATTGCTTTTAAATATGTGAATGTTTAGAAATTCTAGCCACAGTGGATTACCAATGATCTGTAAAGCTTTTGTCTCAAATGAGCTGTGGAATAGAAGAATGTGCTAATCAATTGTGTCAGTCTCACTTGTGTCGTAAAGAAACTGCGAGAAAAATATGAAGTTGACAAAACTAAAGCAAAAATTAATCATTTAAAAAGCAAAAGTTTAATTCAAGCTGGAGTGCCAAAATTTGCGCAATTTGGTTCAGCCATTGCCATGACTTTAAAATTAAATTGAGTAAGATCCATCACGTTAAAGCGCTTTTTGTTATTTTTGCTTCTCATTTATAAGCTATCATGGTTACTATACTCTTTTTTTTATTCATTTTATTTTTGATTTATAAATGTTTCAATGTACTAGCTATCATGGTTACTATACTCTTTTTTTATTCATTTTATTTTTGATTTATAAATGTTTCAATGTATGAAATTGTAAATCAACTGAGCAATTAAAACACTTTTTACGCTGTTGAAAACTTAATTTATTTTTTTAATAAATTGTGAAATTTATACTAGAAAAAAAAATGGAACTATTCTGCTTTTATGGAAATTTCATATAGAGAAGCTTTAGCGTGACTGTTCAACATGTTAATCAACATTCAATAGTTCATCTTCTTTTTTTTTGTCATGCTTAAAATTAGATTTTACTGCCGTTTTAAGGGTCGCACGCTCTTGCTGAAAGAAATAAAATTCGACCTCTTCAATAAATCTTAACAGAACTACAGTATTGCATAAGAAATTAAAGTTTACGTATTATAATGATCTGTTTTTTCTCTCTAAAATATGGATTATTCAGTTCAATGCGATAAACATAGAACACAAAGAAACAAATTACATTAACAGAGGCTAAGGAATAAAATGATTTTCGTTACTAAAATCACATATATTGTAAAAATGAAGCAAATAAATTACAAAAGGACTGATTTATCAAGAGTTGCAAACTTTGATTAAAAGCATCATATTACCAAAAATAGTTTCCAACTTTTGTCTTCGTACGTAAAACTAAGATACCACTTGGAGTTAAGCCCAAGAAATATTCTATGTTGTCTTCTCCCTGCAACAATAATCATACATGATTTTACTCAAACTTTGTAGAAACTGATAAATTGGTTCTAACAGCGATGTGAAAAAAACTCGGCAAAGTCTTATCCAGGAAGAAGAGAATGTCAATAAATCCTCCCGTACCCCATTCTAGTTCAAAGCGTTTTTTAACCCCAACCGGAACTGTAAGGCGAAAGCCGAGCTTCAATTCCTGACTCTTCTTTCTCCAATTTAGAATGAAAGTTGCTTTTGTTTCAAGAGTTTCAAACTTTGCTGCAAATCGAGCACTTAACGTGTCGGCTTTCTTCGGGATCTCTTGAAAGCTAAAGCTTTCGAAAAATCGGAAAGAAGCGGTAGAAATTTTCCGTGGAAGAGGGTTATTGCTTTGATATTTCCAAACGATTTGCTGAAAGTACCAGAAATATAAGTTCCTTTTCTTCTTTCTCTTTTTTCACTTTTAAAAAATGGCCCAGTTTTTAAAGATAAAGCAGTTAATTTTCTCTACCAACCTTCACTATGCCTTTAACGGCCTGTAACCTTTAAAGCCCTGTTATTATTGACATCGGCCGAAAAGGCAAGGATAAAATTGAACTATTTTTTCGAAAGGGTGATATTTCTATGTTTGACCTTATCTGTCTGTTTTGTAAAAGGGGGACAATCAAAAGTAGTATTAGTTAAGTATACTGTTCTTGCAAACTGAAAAAAAAAAAAACAGACTGTTTTTACAGTATAACTAGCAACCGAGGTTCCAAATTAAAACAGTAAAATGCACAGTAATAAACACAGATTCTTACTGTAAATTTAGCAGTTTTGCAGTTTATCGCCGTAAAATTTAGCTGTATTATACTGTAAAAACAACAGTATAATACAGGCAGCTGAAGTTCCAGTTTAAAACTAAATGGCACGGTAATAAACTGTAAAATTAGCAATTTTACAGCTTAGCATTGTAAAATCAGCAATTTTACAGTTTATTATTGTAAAATTAGCAATTTCTACAGTTATTACTACAATATTAGCTGTATTATACTGTAAAAACAACATTCATTTTTTACAGTGTGTAACCTTTAAAGGCCAGTTATTATTGACATCGGCCGAAAAAGCAAGGGTAAAATTGAACTATTTCTTTAGAAAGGGTGATATTTCTATTTTTGATTTCATCTGTTTGTTTTGTAAAACGGGTAATGAAAAATTGTTTTAGTTTAGTACACTGTTCTTGCAATTGTCTATTAAATCAGAAAGCTATAAAAGAAAAGACCAGTAACGTTTTCAAAACATTCCTAAGTCAGAATATTGATTAACGAAAATCGAGCACAAATTTACAAACTGTTGCTATACGTTGCTTATAAGCTTGACTTTTTTTTGCACAAATATATTTATTCATTTAATATTCATCAACATTTTTTTCTTTTTAAACTGATGTAACATTTCTGAAGTTTTTATTGTTGAATTGTATCTATTCGGTTAAATTTGTATTTAAGGGTAATCCTTTTATAGTGTTCGAAGAAGATTTTTTCCTTTTTTGCTAATCTACTGAAAATGTGCTCACTACCGAAAATGTGCTCACTAAGATAAGCAAATTTTCGAAGAAAATACTGAAAAAAAAGTAATTTCTTTCTCTCTTCCTCTTTTGTCTTCTTGTATCTGATAATAAATGATCTATGTGATGAAGTTACCAAAAATGTCATAAGAGGAAAATGCCCTTCCCACAATACATAAGTTCACATTTCATGTCTCGTTTTATGATACGTTACTTTATTTTCTTTATTAAATATTTTAAGCACATTTTAGTGATGTATTGGTTAGTTGGAAGTAATAAATTACCTAACATCATCATTTTTTATTGAAAATCTAATCATAACTTTAAAAAAAAAAAAAAAAAAATATATATATATATATATATATATATATATATATATATATATATATATATATTGCAAAACTTGGCTTCACAACATAAACTTTTATGTATAGCAGATACTAGGGATGCACCGATTAATCGGCCACTTTGCCGATTATTAATAATCGGCAAAATCTTGCCGATTAATCGGCGAATTTTTTTAATTTTTTATATTATCTTTTAAAGTATACCTTCACCAAGAAACTATGATAAATTGTTTTATTAACAGTAAATAAATGTAATATTCTGAAATCTTTACTATAACATACAGCATGAAAGTGTGTACAGAGTAAAAACAAAACAAATAGTTCATAGAAAACGTAAAACTGATTGGAATATTAAAAGATAACCCTCTGCAAATTAATGAAGTTTTAAGTTGGAATTCAAAAACATGAATATTTCATTTCATTTATAATTAGTCAAATTTTGCTGATCAACCGGTGGAAAAGATGTTTTAAATAAAATTAATTCAACGATTTTTGAGCACAATGTTACGATGGATAAATTTATAAACACGAAATGAATAATTTTCTGCAAACAAGAATTACACGTTTTACGAAAGTGTAATGAGTAAAAACAGAACAAATAATTCAAAGAATGAAATACAAAAAAATAAAATAAAATAAAATAAAATAAATAAATTGCCTCTCAGTTGATATAAATTGATTTAATGATTTAATATTCTTATTCTGAATAAATCGACACTTATAGACAACGTTGCAACATTTTTCATGTCTCGATATTTTTCTCTTTAGCTTATTGCTTTTAAATAACCTCTAATTTTCAAAGAACAAGTCCTGAATTAAATGGCTACTTATAGTTGAAAATTAAATTTAAATTAAGAATACTCCTAAATTAAAGTGCTCATCACAGTCCCTCCCTCCCCCATTTGTTTTAATAACTATTATGTCTAGTGTGTTAATGTAATTTTATTTACAAAAATATTTTAAAAATTTCAAAGGAAGTTGATAAAATTTTGAAATTATTTAACATGGAAAAATAGAGAAAAAATCTTTTGTCAAAAACAAATAAGTAACCATTTTGAAAAATCGGAATTGTATTAGAAAGGGTAAAAACAATGAGGGTCAAATTAGTAATATTAAAAATAATAAACCCGAACATTAATCGGCTCTGCCGATTATCATTCGCCGATTAATCGGTAATCGGTCAATTTGCTTATCGGTGCATCCCTAGCAGATACATAAAAAAAGATAAATTAAATAATATTTAGAACAGTAAAAGTTATCAACACTAAAATCATAACATTGTATGAGTATGAGAGAAAAGCAAATAAGTCATAATAATGGTAAAAATTTCGCACATCTTTAAATATATACTACCAAATAAGTTGATAAAATTTTTCATTCATTAAAAAAATCAGAAAAATGCTGGAAAGATTTTTTTTTTTTTCAAGAACATTTATCTTTCCAACAAAGGGCCGAATTCAAGTGAAACACCATTGCAATCGCTTTGAGGCGATCGCAATAAACCAAAATTGCAATCGCTACTGGAAGTCGAATTACATTAGAATCGCATCTCGTAGCGATTGTAACGTTTCATTTGAATCCGAATTTGGAAATTTGCAATTGCATTGGTGAGTTGCGATCGTCCGTGTTTCACTTGAATTTCTGCCAAAGAAAGGGAACAAATATCTAACGAAAAAAATTCAAAATTTCAGATCATATTTCAACATTTTTTGCTTAGTTTGAAAAGGAAGAATTTTGTTAATTATGTTTTTGATTTTTTGAGCATTGTTAATTCGATTAATTTTTGTTTTGGAATTTTTAATTTGTGACTTTTTTTCTGCGAAACGTTTCGGAAGTCCAAAATTAAAAATTAAAAATGAAACTCATGTAAATCAAAAATCATTCTTCCATGGATTGATATTCGATATTACGAAATCGAGTAAAGCTAATTCAAAATGAATAATACTTGATGAAATACTTTTCAATAACAAGCGAAAAAAAAGGTCCATTTTAGATAATTAATGTGTAGGATTTCTTGGAAAGGAGAGGGAAAATAATGAAAATGCTTAGAAAAAAAAATGTATTTCTATGGCTGTTGTTGTGTACACAATTCTTGAAAAAAAAAAAAAAAATACGTATCAAAATTTCATCATGTTTTTTTTTTTTGACTGTTTTTAAATCCATAAGTTGATAAAATGTTCTTTTCATTTTTTTGCGATTTTAGCAATGTTTGTCTGATCGTCAGAGATTTATTCAAAATATATTTCCAAATAATTTTAGTACTACGTAGAAAATTCATCAGAAATATATTAATGAAAGAATGAAAAACTGAAATATTCAGTGTGCGAAAACAAATTTTCGACGTTTAAAAAAGAAAAAAAAACGACTTTTCTACAGAAATTGAATGTTTCCGACATTTTATAAATCTTACACACAAAGTCATGTAAATATTATTTCTGCCAAAACCTCTATTCATATTTTAATCTGAAACTGTTCTTGTATTTCAGAACTATTCAAAAGAAATTTTTTCCTCCTTGAACAAAAGTCAAAGGCATAAAAAGGTAACAAAACATTAAAAAAAACTTATTTCTTAATTCCTTTTTAATTAATTAGAAGCGAAACAGGTAATTCGAGCACGGCATCAAAAATATTATCTGCTTTCTGAGTAACGATATTGAATTAAAGTCTGCGATGATGAAAGAAATTCATTTAAAATTTTCAACTTCAGGTAACATTACTAATTATCGCCGGGAGATAAAAGAAAAATAGATTGGTTTTGGATAAACAAATTAATGTGCTACATTGGGTTTATTAACAATTTTATTAAAGAATAAAAATGACAAGACAATGAATAATAATAGGATATCGTGTATTCTTTTTCGCAGAGTACCACCTGTTAATAAATTTATTGCAACAATACTTCTGACATTTCTTTTATTTGGAACGAATTATCTTTTTTCAATTATTAAGTAATAATGCCTAGTGCTGCATTTTACAGAGTGTTTATAAGATCTTGCACTCTTAAAGAAAATTTACTTGAACTATTTCAAATTTTTTGTTTCTTTTAAATCTTTGTAAGCCCCCCCCCCCCCACCTGTTCAGGAAAGCACTCAAATGGTATAATAATGAAAAAAAATAAATATGTAGTAATTGAAAGAGAACGGTGAAACATCTTGTCCTCCCTCCCCACCTCCTCTCACTAAAATATACGCTCTTATAGTCGGGTGATATTTTAAGAAAAGTCGCCATATTTATTGGGAAATGAAAGGTTCTATGCACGGTAACCAGAATGTCAATATCTTGGAATGTTAACTAAGTTATAACGGATGTTTAAATGTCTATTTCTCTAGCTAGATTTGGCGACTTTTTTTTTTTTTTTTTTTTTTAAATATCGGCCAGCTTAAAAATTTTATATTTCGACAACGGGAGTACGAGGGAAAATGATTTAAGCGTCACAAAAACGTGTTTCTCTATACTCTTTAAATCGTTACTTATTTCAATTATTTTAACTATTACACTAAAGTACGGTTTCCTGGTGAGTACAGTTGTAATTAAAGTGATGTAAGTAGCGCCAGCGTCGGAAATTGAAAATGGCGTTTATGAAAGAAAAGTTCAGTGCGTTCTTTTACCCGAGGAAGAAAAATTTTCGAGATAAATTAAAAAGAATAATGTATGATTCTGAAATATACCCCTTTTAAAAATAAATTTTCTTTATCAGTGCAACATTTGATAAATACCTTGTTATACCTCTCAATGCGGTGTTATGTGTAACGTTGTTGTGATTTTTTTTTATTTATTTTATTTCCAATGCAGCAGGAAAAATACAGAAACAGGTGAAAGAATCTTTGTTGCCACACAGAAAATAGAAATTTACGGGAATTAAAAGACAATTGATATTAAAACTCAATACAAAACAAAATAACTAGAATAAATCAAAATCAAAAGAAAAGTAAATTGAAGAAGAAAAATACAAAATGTTATTGTGAACCAACTATTTTAATTATTATCATTATTTTATTATTTTCTTTAATAATCAACTTACATCAATGTGGCGAATGTATTGCAGAAAGATACCGTTTCTGTTTCGCAAATGTACTTTTTCATTTTGAGAAAATATTCAAAGCACAAGTAACACAAAACACAGACAATGCAAGTTATAACATTGGGATGAAGGACGCTCTGAATATTTATTTATTTAAGAGAAAGTTTTCCGGAGATAATGGTTCTAAATAAAATTTTCAAAAAGAAATGTTTTTTTCCCCGTGATGTCAAAAATGAATATTTCATAAGTCATTTTTCATCTGTTTCCTTACCTTGTGCCAGCAAAGGCCATTCTGATGCAACTGCATGAAGAACGTTTTATCATTGAGAATTTGACAGCGCATTTTAGATCCTCGTCACTTCTATTTCAGAGCACATTTTTTTTTTGAAGAAGTTTTCACTTATTTTCTCGTTAATTGCATTCATGTCTCACTGGTACCATATCTACATGGATGCATCTGTAGTAACTAGTAAAAGTTAAGCTATTATCAACCAACAATTACAGAAAAATGAAGAATGCGTATCAGGGCGATTCAAACCGTTTTCGTGGCTTGCTTCAGTATAACTACACTGCAAAAAATGAATGCTTTTTTTTACAGTATAATACAGCTAATTTTCTAGTAATAAACTGAAAAAAATTTCTAATTTTGCAGTAACATACTGTAAAATCGCTAACTTTACAGTACTAAAATGTAAAATTGCTAATTTTACAGTTTATTACTGTGCATTTTACAGCTTTAAATTGGAGCCTCTGCTACCAGTATTATGTTGTTTATTTTACAGTATAATACAGCTAAAGTTTACGGCAATAAACTGTAAATTTGCTTGCTTTGCAGTAAGAAAGTGTAAAATTCCTAGTTTTACAGTTTTAAACTGGAACCTCGGTTGCCAGAATTATACTGTAAAAAAAAAAGTTAATTTTTTGTAGTGTACGTAGACATATTACTTTTAGCTTGCAATTTCATATGGCTATTAAAAAGAATAACTTACAAAACGGAAATAATTTAATTAACGTGCCTTAAAATTTTGCAAAACATTTAAATCAATAAAATTTCAATCACAACTTAATTTTTGAAATACCTTTTTTTAATTTTGTGTGATAATATTTTTTAAGTAATTTATTTTTAAAATACGTATTTGGTTATTCAATCTTTGATCTGGTTCATGTGATTTAAATTTCATACACCCTTAATTTATAAAGAATATTTTCAAACTTACCAAAACTGGATGGAGATCAACACCATACATATCCAGCCATTTTACACGATCTAAAAAATTAAGTTCTGCCACAGCTGGAACAGTTCCACTAGAGGAAACAAAATAGTATTCAAAAATTCACATTTTAAAGAATTTCTCGAGCAATAACAGAAGAATTTTTCTGTAGCTTTTGTCATGTACAAGGTGTGCTTCAGCTAACATTTTTCAACAAAATTGAATTCCCATGCATTTTGGAGAATTGCCCCAAATTGAAGAAACCCGAAATATTTTTTGATCATCGATCGAAATATTATTTAAGAATTAGCTGTAAATTCCAGAAATTAGTTGACTTAACATGCGATCATAATCACTCCTATTAATTTTATATATTTTTTGTAAAAGTATTATTTATATTTACTAATATATAAGAATTTCTTTTGAAAATATAAATTTTGTTCGCATATTTTTGGCTCATACAACGCAAATGGGATGGATACAAGGAAGGGGCAATGGTAGCGGGCGGGGGGGGGTCTGTTTACCGGTAATTTTTCGATATTGAAGCTCTAAAAATGCAATTTTATTCGAGTTTTAATGAGGTTGGGGGAAGAAGTTTTTGACTCTCCCCGGAAATGTTTCGGAATTGAAGTTCGAATCCTTTGTGATCAATATTTGTAAATTAGTATGCATAGTAAAAAGTAAGTAGGAAAAATCAATCGCCCCTCCCTTAAAACAATTCTGGATCCGCCCTTGGTTAAACATTATCATATTCTTAGGAAACTTGACAGCATGCAAGAGAATAGTTATGCTGAAATTAGAAATAAAAATATTGAAAATTTGGTAAAATATATGCGTTTAAAGGAATTAATTTAGAATCATAGCAGTTAATAGCTTTCAATATTTCGTAGCCAAATAGATTGACAACTTATAAAAAGATCTTGCTGAGCATCATAAAAACTTAAAGTTAATGAGCCGAATTTCAATTATTATCTGGTAAGAGACAACTCGCAAGGGGCATTCTCAAATGATCGGTTTTTATTTTGATTCACGATGATCAATTGCAGGCAAGCCCTGACAAATAATGCTTCCTTTAAGTTTTACGAGCGTCAACTATTAGGGCCCTACTGCACATTGACGTAAAGCTGAAAAATAAAGTAGAAACGTAAAATGGATTAAATGGTATTCCTATGGAAAGTATCCGGATTTTCGGTTTCTGCTTTCTGTTTCGGTCGCGTTTTCGGCTGATTTGGAGCAGGGCCCTTAATGTACCTTTGAGAAGGGTGCAAAACTTGGTGAAGGATTGAGGGTGCCAAAAAGTTCTGCGCGGTTTAGAAGTAAAATAAAATATTGATTTTTCAGAAATTGAATAATATTGACAATACAATATGACCTTCGACGTTACTAATGACCTCTTGCCAACGTAACTGGCCATTTCTTAAAAGCATTTTTAAACTATTTCATAAAAATCATCAACATTAAAGATTTACCATAGTCCTTTGTGGATTTCAGCTGCTTTGGACTCTAGATCTGCTGTTTGGTTCGGTGCGAAGTTGAACTCCGCTGAATATCCCGGCACATGTCGTTTGGGGTCGTAATCTCCGAGTTCCGCTGAAATTACATGTTAAATCACTCAAGTTGAACAAATCAATACAACATCAATATTTAAAAACTTTAATACTCATTGTGTTTATATCAGTCGAAATACGTAATGTAGTTGCATTTCAACCATTAGAATGCATGAGAATGGCAAAAAAGAAAGTTTTTAGAAGAATAATTCTTAAATTTTCAACATGCTATTTGTTGAGCTTTTTTGAAGGACAAAAAAAAAAATGTTTTCAAAATAACAACAAAAATGGCTCCTCCAAAGTACTGTGGTTTTGCCAACCAAGTGGAATAAAATTTTACTGGTATTTATTTGTATGAAACTGGCTAACATTCTTAGTTTTGCTTAAGAAACTATAAAGTAGCAAAATTTACTCAATGACGGACTAATCTTCTTTTTGAAGTGGTATAATGTTCTCTTTTTCTCTATATGTGATATAATTCAACTTCGCAGAGATAGCCTATGACTCCTCCTTTTTTCATGATTGTCCACTTTTAGGAAGGGGTGATACGCAGATGAAAATTGAAGAATGGGATTCACAATTGATGGGGGAATTTGAATGGGTAGAAATTCTACCCATTTTAAGGAATGGACTCGTTTTCTCATTTGATTGACACCGGCCATCTCGTCGCGGTTGAATTATATCTAGCCGTCATCTAGGCATAAAACTTCTAATTTTTTAAGATCCTTTGTTGAGGTTTTATTCGAGAATATCTTAATAGTGAATGTTTAATTTAAAATATTTTCTGGTATTATACTTTACGAAAGTTTAATAACTTCGCATGAAACAGAGTCTGAGAAATTGAACTTGGAAGTTAAATAGCTTAATTTTATTTTTTGTACCTTTTGATGTAAAAGTGAAAAATATCTTATTCAGCTTCTGAAAAAGAAATTCAATTTAAGGTGAGGTCGAAAAAAAAATCGCAAGCGGAGTTAGTAAGAACAAATAAACATTCTTTACGGAAAATCTTGCTTCTTTTTCTCCATTTCACTCAAACACAGGTTCTGTAACTTGATATTTTCCGTGTTTTATTGTATTTTCTTTAATATCTGCATGCTAAAATTTTATCTTTTCCAGAATTTATACATTAACAAAAACAGAGTTCGTTGAAATTCTTCTTAAGGAAAAAAAATGGTTAGATTACGTTTCCGATTCGGAATTCTATCTGATTTTTTTAAAAATAAAAGATTACTTTGTGCTTAAGAATTACTTTTTTAGTCAGACACAGTTTGATTAATCGCATTTAAGTTATCATGGAACACAAAGAATAAAAACTGTGATTGCTCAAAGAACAATCTGAAGTATGCATTTGTAGTTAACTTGAAATCAAATATTTTGCTGACATTTAACGTGAAAGGTACATAGTATATTTAAAAGCTTCCACCATTCATTTTTTCTCTCTTTTAAATGTTTTGAAGCTAAGAAAATTAGATTTAATTAAACAAAAAAAGTAGCAAATTAAATTTTAAGGAACACTAATCCAATTTTTTCAGGCCATTTTTTTTAGCTTCGTTCTACAAACATTTACATGGGAAAACCATAATTAAAACAGTTTCTTCTTCTTTCTTTCTTTTTTTTTTTCATTTTTTACAGTTTAATTTTCTATTGTTGGCATCAGGGTAAAAAAACACCCACGAATCGCAAAAAGGAACAAATAAAATAGATTTAGGATAAAAAAAAATAATAATGCGTTTCTTCTAAGATCCAATTATGTAATCACGTGGGAGGAAAGATTATCGTTGTTTCAACTCCCTTTCTGGTTCAAATTAAATTCAGGTGACGTCATACATATACCCACGTCGGCAATAGCAGCCGCTCTTCGGCGAAGATCGTTATTGCAATGGAAAGAGAGGGAAGGTATTATTTTTATTGAAGCTATTATTACGTACGATCGAATGCTCGTTAATATTTCGCTTCGAAGATATGTAGCACGACTATTTAATTTTTTTTCTTTTTGAATTAGGATTTTTATTACTTCTTTCATGATTGTATTTCGGATGAATGTTATTGATGCGTTAAAATGATGGAGAACGCTTGAATTTAAAAAGTCGATTTCAGAAAGTTAAACAGTGGAAGTATTTCTGAATTTGACTACATAAGCGACGTTATTTTTAGTCTATTGATTGGAAAAGTTCATAATTTGTTCTATGTTATTTATCCTACAAAAGTAATATGAAGACAAGGTTTTAGAACACATGACAATGTTTATGCGACAACAATATTTTAATTAAAAACATTGAATTGTGAAAGAAGAAGAAAATGTTGCAACTTTAAATTGCACAAATTTGCAGAGAACTACAGCCACTTATTTCCAAGGGCGGATCCAGCTTCTGGTTACGGAGGGGGTCATTTTCGAAAAGGGGGGGGGGTCAAAGTGCAATTTTTTGCGAAAATGTGGTAGTTTGGCAATTTTTTTGTAATATTAACCCCCAAAACTGCAGTTTTATGCTACATTTGGTCGCTTCAGGAGGGGTGGGGGGTAATGACCCCCATGACCTGGTCTGGATCGTATTTCGAAGTTTCAAGGACCTCCTTTCTCAATGCGAAAAAGTGAGCTTTTGGATGTAAAGTCATCCCATAAAAGCTATTTAATTGTATTTAATAATATAGCCAATTTATTTTCAGACAAAACCTTTGTTGTATAAATAGATGTATGTTTGTGTGTGTGTATGCATGCTCCTTACGCAAATTCAGTTTGCGTCGGATCTCTGACAAATTCGACACAGAGGTCCTTTGATGCTAAGCAATTCGTATAAGGTTTTTTTTTTTTTTTTTAAATCACAAATCCATCAAACGGAATGTTCTCGCTTACACTGTAAAAAATGAATGTTGTTTTTACAGTATAATACTGTTAATTTTTTAGCACTGAAATGTAAAAATTTCTAATTTTACAGTACTAAACTGTAAAATTGCTAATTTTACAGTTTATCACCGTGTATTTTACAGTTTTAAACTGGAACCTCGGCTGCCAGTATAAAACTGTTGTTTTTGCAGAAAATATCGCTAAATTTTACGGCAATAAACTGTCAAATTGCTAACTTTACAGTAATAAACTGTAAAATTGCTGGTTTTACAGTTTATTACTGTGTATTTCACAGATTTAAATCGGAATCTCGGCTGCTAGTATTATACTGGAAAAACAACAGTTCTTTTTTTGCGGTATATTAATAACAATGACTGAATTTCTGGAATTTGAGAAAAAAAAAAAAAAAATCCGATGGGTCTAAAATTTTGGGTCACAAAATTGCTCCTATCTAAACGCTGACGGGAAACTTTACGCTATTTTTTTTTTTTTTTTTACTTAATGTAAAGCATTACGTGACATAACTTCTATTTCCGAGGTAGATCATGCAACGCAGCTAATAAAATATACGCTTAAGTTATGAAAATAAATTTTGAAAAAGTCGTTCAGAATGAACAATTTTGCTTTTTTTCAACAAACATGTAATATGCGATCATAAATTAACCAAAACGAAATGCATTGATAAAAATAAAAACTTTATGAAAAAAGAGGGGTGAGAAAAGAGTAAAAAAAAAAAAACCCCACAATACTTCAACAAACCTAATTTAGTGCACAATTAAAGACTGCCACTTGAAAGGCGGGAGAGATAAGTGCCCTGCTATCTCTCCCACCTCCAGTAATGGGCCAGTGATTTATTCCGGCAAAAAAAGCAATCGGAAAAAGTACTTACACTGGATGGTATGGGCAAAGAGTTCTGCGGCCAAGTCATAAGTCAGGGGCAATCGACCTTGATAAATGTCTTGCTTCACTTGCAGGAAAAACTGATACCTAGGAAACAGAAATTCACCAAATATGTAGCCTTCTAAAAAATATGTATATCCATATCTATACATATATGTTACCGTTAAAGTGTATAATGCAGGAATTTCATAGAACACCTAGTTATTTCATGAACTAACTCATCGTGTCAGTTAAAGTGTGTAATATGTTAATAATTTGACACTTTAACTAGTTATTCTATAAAATTACTAGGTATTCTCTAAGTTAACTAATAAGACAAAGTTAAAGTGTAAACTAAACAATTTATCTAAAATGAAATAACTAGGTATTCTAATAATAAAAAAAAAAATAAAATAAATAGACAATTAAAATGAAAAAGAAGCAATTTATCTAATTTATCTAGAGTATAAATATAAATGGTATTTATGAAAAAGAAGCAATTTATCTAATTTATGTAGAGTATAAATATAAATGGTATTTATGGAAACGTTCCATAAAATATCATTTGCTACAACAAGGATTACTAAAATGACACTTGGAATTACAAAGAACATTATTTGGAAAACAAAAATATTTTGGCCGTCCTTCAAAATTATTTTTACTTCAATTCGAAATTAACGTTTTTCTCTCCGCCACTTTCCATGTTGGGAAACGAAACGTAAATGTACCTTATACTAAAAAGCGAGATATATGATATAGATTATTTTACAATTTAACGGCATGCTGATAGTTATCTTGTGAAATTACTAGTTAAACTATGAAAAAATAAGAGAGTTTTTCACTTTAACGGATACCATTAGTTATTTCATGGAATAACTAGGTATTCTATAAGATAACGGATTTCATACTTTAAAGGTAACATATACATAAAGCAGTCTTAAACTTTGTACTGTAAATGGTACAGTGTTTAAAAAGTACAAATGTATACATTTAAAAATGAATTAAAAACTCAGCAAGCAGCTGTTTCGAGGCTCTAAAATGCAAACCCCATCATCGTGCATAAAAACAGACTAATAACTGTGTGATGCTTCATTAAAAAATAAAGAAAGAAAGAAAATGAAATGTTAAAGAAATAAGAATTTTCAATTCAAAAACCTCATATCTTCATTAATATTTAATTTCTTAATGATAAATTTAATCTAGTTAAGAGAGAAAAAATATTTCTTAATTAACAGCCAATGTGTTAATGTAAACAAGATACTTTCACTAAAAAATAATGGCAAAAAGCAGACGTTTTGTTCTGCACGCAATAACTTTATATTTATTTCATTTCAAAATGTGAAATAAACAAAATTTTCACCTCCAAGAAATCACACTTAGCTTTTTTTTTTGCTTGTTTGCTCAACACATTTTTAAAAAATTAACTTCAGAAACAATCTACTGAATTGTCACGTATGGGACATAATGTCACATTTTCTGTGGAAGGCCCATTGTTTGCTTTTTTTTTTGTTGAAATAAACACTGAAAAATAGTTAGTAGAAAAACAAAGTATGCATTTAAAACTTTTGCAAAACATTCGGAGGATATGTAGCTGGAATTGAGAGTCCTGAATTTGGTGTTCAAAAGCGTGTCACTCTTCTGACAGATTAAATGTATTTAAAAAATAATTATTTAAAAAGAAATTTGAAAAAAAAAAAAAAGGTTTTGCTTAGAAAATTGCGCACGTAAAGTAATTTTACTAGGTCAACAAATTTCAAACTTTCAACTGTTATTAATTTGTATATACATAAAAATGTAAGTAAAAATGGTCCAAATTGTCCCATACGAGATGATGGAATCACTATAATAATCTAAACTAGCTGTCTCAACAAAGGCGGATCCAGAAAATTTTGGGGAGGGGGCCACTGACATTTTTAACTAACCATTACTTCGTATTCAATATAAACATGTTTAAGGGGGAAGCCGCCACATTATTCTTATTTATAAAATATAGAGATATTGCCAAGGAGTGTGAGGCAGGAGGTTTCCAAATCTATTCCTTTCCTTTTCCGTTACAAAAGTTACTCTGAAATCGAGTTTTTGGAAGCTCAACTTCATAATTCCAGACGAATGTTTCGAACATCCCCTGACATCATCAAAGGTAGTTACAATTTTTGTATTTTTGAACTTCAGTTTCGAAAGGTATAACCAAGAGGAAAGTTCCTGAACCTCATGCTCATCCCTTCCCTTAACGTCATCAACCATGGACTACTACACTTCCATTTTTAGGTCTTCAATTTCGAAACACTGCCGGTGCAAGGTTCGTCACGAGAGGGGTGACAGCCCTCGTCACCATTCCCTTGTATCTGTCGTTATGTCCCAAATACACATTTTTGCTGCCTGCGACTGTCACTTAATCAGTTTTCTCCTTTTTGTTTTATACAAGAAACGCGACTTCGACGGAAAAACACCGATGTTCACTGCAAAAAATAAAGTGCTGTTTCAGTATAAAACTGGCAGCAGAGGTTCCAGTTTGAAACTGTAAAATACACAGTAATAAACTGTAAAATTAGCAATTTTACAGCTTACTACTGTAAAGCAGCAATTTTACAGTTTATTACCACAAAATTAGCTGCATTACAATGTAAAAACAACAATATAATACTGACAGCGGAGGTTCCAGTTAAAGCAACATCTATCTTTTACAGTGTTCAAATTAAAACATCGACGACACCCATTTTCTCTACGCCATTGAACATGATTTAGGTACTGCTGTGCTGTTTAATTCGAAGACATGAGTTGCTTTGGTAAATATTTACATCACTGATAGTGGCAGAAAAATTTACTTGAGTGACTTATTTTTAAGTTATCGGTTGGCACTAAATATACATACAACCAACCTTCGCTGTTTTAGTGAAGTTAAATATTGGAATCACATCAGTTGCGAATTTCACTTTTGCCAATTTATATGCATTTGGCCTTTGATGTTTGGAATTTTAACATAGTTGAAAAAGAAAAAGAGAGTAAGTCCAAAAGTTGAACTCTCGCAATTTTCAACTCAACGTTAAATTTTTCTCAACAAGATTCATGGAAATAAAGGGGAAACAAATATGATAATGTAAAGATAACTGTACTACGGATACCTACGTCAATAGCATATTCTTTTTCTCTGCATGAAACAATTATAAAGCTTTAAAATTTAACTCAAAACAGAATTGTGGAATTTTTTTCCCTGACATTAAAGCGTTAACATTCCAGTATAGCTCTTTCCCTTGAACATAACCCAGCAAGTTTGTTCTATCTTTAGTATAAAGTGGCGCACGTATACAATTAATCATAACCGATTATCCAATTTAACGACGATTTAATTCAAATTTGAAACGAATGTCGCATGAATGAATGAATGCACGTATTTTAGAGTAACTGCTTAGATCAGTGGTTCTCAACCTTTTTACGGCTAACGCCCCCTTTATGCGTGAAATTGTTTCCAACGCCCCCTTTATATTAAATGTGAGGGGGTCTGCGAAAAGAGGTTTAAAGTTTAAAATAATTTCCTTCCGGACTTTTACATAACGGTTTAACAAGATATATTTTTCCTCATTAGTCATTATTAGAATTAAAATGACGAATGTAGAAATAAAAAACAAATCTAGGATTAAAAATATTTTATTTTTAAAAGAATAACAACAAAATAAAAAAATAAAATAGAAATAAACAAGCAAAAAAAATTTTTACTCAAAAAATGAAGGAAACAATGGAATGCAATAAAAATAAACAAGCAAAGCATTATTTTTCTCATTCAAAATATGAAAGGAACATTAAGAAATATGTGTTAGTGAGATATTTATTCTTAGTGGTTTAAAGCCAGTTTTCTCACGGTCGGTTTAATATATTTTGTAACGTGAAGACGCAAGTCTCCTCTTGGGACGATTTGGTGTCGATTTCTCTGTTATGTGTCAATGAAAACACTGAATCCTCATTCGATAAGGTAAGAAGAGGGGAAGACGATTAAAACATTTTTGGCGATAGCTCACAGTCCAGGGATAAAGGCTACAAATGTCTCCTTACAGCCAAAATCCTGTGAGATTGTTAACATTCTGGAAATCAGATTTTCAAGTTTCAGTGGTTGAAAGTTCCCCAAATTCTTACTGATACTGAGCATCTGCCGTCTCAATATTTTTAAAAGGGCCCATGACCCATCGAGGAACGTTCAGAGACAAAAATATTCTCAACACACTCAGAGAAATCTTTGTGCTAAATCTGAAGATTTCGGTAAACACGTGATTATTATCGAAGGAGAGTTCACTAAAAATAAACCATGAAAATAAATTAATGAAGTGAGCAAAAGCCAAAGTTAAAATACTGAGGTCAACCAAAACAGTCAAATTAAGTGGGCACTCTAAGCATTGGGAAAATAGTCAAATTGCACGGATGCCACGACCCATCGAGATATTTTGAATATCTTAAGGATAAATTTACTTTCTCATAAGTACTAAGATAACTTATGAGAAAATGTGAAAGAAAATTAAGAGAGTGAAAAAAAAAATCGATGACGTTTAATGTTCTGCCTAAAACGCTATTTGTGGGAGACACTAGAATGCAATTATGAATCTTTTTCGCAGTATTTTGAGTCTCTCCCCCCCCCCCAATTACATTTTGGCAATAGACTTGGAAATCTGGTATCCTAAACGGGGAATTGTTCAATCTGAAAACTAGTTTCGTTTAGCAACAATCAAAATAGGCAACTGAAACTTGAGAACTTAATTTGAGCATTTTCACCTGCAGATGCAGGACGGTATTTTTACTTGTATGATAATTACTAAAAAAATAATGCGTTATTAAATTTTTTACAGCTATTCGAAATTACGTTGTTATAGTAAAAAGAACCAATCAAAAGGCTAAAAAGTAACGAAACGATGGTGCGGCCAGGGGCGGCAAATAAGGGGGGAAAGAGGGGGCGGTTGCACCCCCAAGTATTTTTTGCAGAATGTTCAAAAAAAATGGGCAAATTCAATTTGTGTTTAACACATTCAAAACGAACTAAAAAAGCTTGTCAATTTTCAACAAAAATTGATAAAACTCATCCTTAAACATATTCTCAAGACGATTTCTAATAAGAGAGGAATCTGGAAAAAAAATGCTCTGAAACAAGTACAGCGGGATAGAAAGGATTTTCAACTTTAGCTGTATAGGAAATAGCTCAAGACACTGAAAATCGATGGAAAAAAACCTCTTCTCCTTGATTCCAAACATTGCAGATTAAAACTTGACTGAAAGCTAAAAACTAATTTTTAATTAAGACATTTTATGTGCTAACTAATTACAAAATAATTTTAAAGTTCGGTCATAAGAATTTCAATTGTTTTAATACCTCCATTTTTTCTTAATATTTAATCCAGTTTCAGATATCTTTCTCTTAACCAAAATGTATTTTTTTCCTTACTGAGGTGCTTCATATCTAAGAAATTCGCCCCCTCAAACGAGATGTTGAAATGCCGCCCCTGGGTGTGGCTGGCTAATGCTTTTGAATCTTATCTAGCTATGTGTGTGACCAAAATTAGCCAAATTGGCTAATATTAGATAAAACCATACAACCCTGATTGCAACTGTGATTTATTGTAACAGTTCTTCATTAGGTAAAGTTGGGCCGCGGATAGATGGCGGGTGATCTTGAAGTGGAAACGAGCAGCTTTATTTTGTAATAGGTAGCATCAGAGAGATCACGCAGGAAGTAAAAATTTTAATGTACGAGCAAGTAAAAAATAACTTTTGACGCTGATTCTCCCTATTTCAAAATGAAAGAGGTCCGTTTCCACTTCAAGGTCTTTTGATATCTCTCCATAGTCAAGCTATAACATTCTCTCTCAAGATTGTCGGAGGCAAAAGGTCACAAACCCGGTCACCTCCGAAAAACGTAAGGAAATAAGTCTAAAGATTCCAGGGAGCATAAGTTTATTTCCTCGTCGGCACAAATAATTCAAGTTGGATTCTTGATTTAATGTAAAATTCAATTTTGATTTTTAAAATTAAAATAAATTCTAATGCATTTATTGCCCTCTGACCCCCAAATTTTTCCACCGCCCCCCTATCGCCCAAAATATACCCACCGCCCCCCTACTGCCCAAAACATGTTCACCGCCCCTCAGCATCTTCCCATCGCCCACAGGGGGGCGGTACCGCCCCCGTTGAGAACCACTGGCTTAGATAATCTGAAAAAAAAAAAAAAAAAACCTGATGCAAGGTACATAAATTGCAAAATTCAAGTTAAAAAAAAATATTTCAACGTAAAAAATCAATTTGACTATAACCGTCTTTTTAATTTAGTTAAATAAATAAATAAATAAGTCTCATTACTGTTCTTACAAATTGGATGTCATAAAAATGAAGGTTGAATTTCAAAGAATAAAAGAAGAGAAGCTGAATAAAGCTCAGGAAATTCTTCAGAAAGACGAAAGCCAGAAAAACTACATGTTTGAAATAGTTTTACCAAGCTGTTGCAGATGACAGAAAATAAAACATACCAGTGGACTTTTGTCGAAAAAACAAAACAAATGGGTAGTAATAAGTGTTACTTAAACATAATAAAAAGAAAGAAATTGATAAACTGTAAGCTCTTTTAATATTTTGACTCAAAGGAAGATGAAAATTTCTAACTTCCCAAGATACTGGGAGATAGATTTGTAACTTCTCTAGATTAATGCTTGCTGTCTTTTAAGGGGAAAGGTACGAGATCAAATCTCGAAGTTATTTTTCATCCCTTCTACCAAAGAGAAAGATCATTCATTTGGTACGATATTTCACAAGTGTCTGCTGCTATAACATCTTTATTTATCATTAGCGAATGCGCCTAGTTTTCAAATAAACTTTGAAAAACTAGTTAAAGTGTTTGTGATACTTAGCTATAAATTATCCTACATGACACTTGTACAGTTGTATAATTAGTATTTCTACATTCACAATGAAAAAGGAACATTTGTGCATTTGTCTTCGCGGTGTTTAAATATTTTTACTTCTGCGTTATAGTCTCTTTATCAATTGATAATTTACTGCTTCAGAAATTAACTCGTTTAAGCGAACCTCCCAGTATAAATAAAATGTTTGATTCATTAATGCGAAGGGTGCTTTTTGACAGATAAAAAAGAGAGAGAGAAAAAAGGATTTACGAGAGAAAATCAAGTTTTTACTTAAATAATTAATGATGATGGACCTAAATCTTTCGGACTGCAAGTTAAACAGTTAGAAAAAAAAATAATTATTATAATTCTTCATTTTTTGTTGCATAATACACATGCACACAAAGCGAGCACAAAAATAAAAGTTGACTTTTGTGTAACACTTTAACGTTACTTGTCAAATGAAATTAATAAAACTTAAAATTGCCAATATGTAGAAAAACTGCAGACAGCCTTTAAAATTTGAAAAGAATATTTTGTTTGGTTACTCTTTTATCATTATATAAATGCTAGTATTATTAATATTATTATTATTCAAATTAGTTTGAAGATTGTGACACATTGATCCATTGATCAGAGTTTACTGCAATTTGATGCCCAGCAATATCAGGAAGAATAGACGTGAAAAAGGTAATTTGTTCTAAAATAGTCATTTCGACCAGAAAGGGGGGAAAAAAAAGTTGGAACATTTAAAATTTGAAAGAAAACTTTCATTATAAAGATGCAAAATATGTGCCCCAAAATCAACGGGAAGGAACGGAAAGGGACTTTAGTTTAGTTCTGCAGTTCCATTTTTAGGCAATATTTTTAATAGTTCTAAGCTTTTGATTGGTTTAAGCCTTATTGAAGACTATTAGAATGTGAAGTCTTTAACATTTCTCCATTTTTAATCAATTACTCGATGTCCATAGCAAGTTATTTATACGTCGACACAAAAAGGGGGGGGGGAGGATAAGTTTAACGTGTATATGTTTATGCTTGTGTGCAGCATCGTAGCTCTTGAACAGGATAAGTTGATTTTCAATTTTTTTCTTTTCTTTCTTTCTTTCTTTTTTTTTTTTTTGCAGATAACTTGGTCGAAAGTATTTTTAACTCTGACACATTTGACAGAAAAAAAAAACAGTTTGATAGTTTAAAAAAATTACTTCATATTACTTTCTGTTAACATTTTTTTTCAGAGAAAAAATAGACAATTTCTTCTTTAGATATAAACATTCCTAAAATTTAAAATAAATTTATATAACATATTCTAAAATTGTTCATATTGAAATCTTTTCTCTCTGTAATTCCTAGGTAATATATTTTTAGCGTTTCATTTCGCTGTTCCTGCCAGCATTATGTATTCAGGGGTTTCAATCTCCTAACGAGTATTTTCATAATCTAGTAGCTCTTATCGCTGATTTTTTTTTCTTCATTTTTATTTATTTCAGAAAATTGAGCTTAGAGCTCCGAAAGGGGCAGAAACTCATTAGCTAAAACCCGCTATTATGTGCGCGAGTAAGCCCGATTTGAATAAGCATTAAAAACGCGTTTAGAGCGCTTCATGTGCGTTAAATTAATTTCGATGAAATAGTTCTTCGAATTCTCTGATGGTCTAATGACGCGGAATGCATTCAAATTGAAAGGTTTTGATGCGAATGGTAACCTACGTAAAGTAGATTAAAAAATCCTGCAGTACCTTGATTTTTTAGAAGCATTTATTACTACAAGCAAAAGATAGTCTCATGTGCAACGCACCTGACTGCCGAAAATATTGCATTATATTTCAGAACATATTTTTACAGCTGTAATTTATTTATGTGTGGAGGAACAATCATCTCTCATCTGTTACAGGAAAAGGTAGTTTGTGGCTTTGAATAATATTTTCAGGTATGATTTGTTATAGCAAGCACTAAAACGTATTATTCATCATTTGAAAATTCAAAACTCAAAATTACTTATTTGCATTCTATTGTAGGTTATTCCAAAAAAGCTTTAATAAAGATGGCATAAACGATAAACGCGTTTTTAAAACGCTAAGCAAATTTTAATTTTTATCATTTATATTCCCGACTTGAGCGCTGTTCCATCAAGACATAATCTTAATAACTGAAACTAGTTCTGACATTTTTGAAATTTTTAATTTAAATTGTTTACCCTCATTTATGCAAATTTTCTAGCTTCTCCTTGAATGTCCCGTCAAATAATTTTTCAATTTTCAATTTTATTTTTCCTCAAATAACTCATTTTGTCTTGTGGGTCATTCCGTTGAAAATGACTTGAATGACAAAAGCTAGTTTTGAAAAATGCAAGCTAGTTCTAATTTGAACGTTTCAGCTTTGCTTACGGGCAAGTACATCGAACCATCGATCTAAAAGTCAAAAACTAGTTTTTTAATTCTTATGAGGCTTATTTGATTGATTCATTTTCACTTGCGTGTGCAAGTTGCAATCAAAGCGTCAATCTTCTGTTGATGAGTCTTGTTTTGAAATTTTTAGACATATTATTTGACCGAAAGATTTTTTTTTTTTTCGTTTTTTGTATCAATCTTTGAAATGCTTGTTTTAAAAATAAATAAATTAGAATTTTCATTCCTGGTTGAAAGAATTACGACAAAATCTGAAGTCCAGTCAGAGTTAACATGGTAAATTGAAAATGTTTACACTTCTATCAGTGGTGTAGCAAGAAATTTTTCAGGGAGGGGATTTCCATTTATTTTTACGTCCACGCAGATAGAAAGACATGTATAGATAGGTAGATATAAATACAGAGATACAAATAAATAGAAATAAGGAGATAGCTATAAATGTATAAATATTTGAATGTATGGATGGATGTGTTGATGTATAGATGGATAAATATAAATGAATGGACAGATGCAATGGCGGATTTACCATGTCGCAATTGCGAGGGCCCCGGTGGGGATACAAATATGCGCATGATAAATATTAAGCATAGTTCTGAGATTAACAAAAGACCTCCCAAAATGCTTTATGACGGGCCCCCAAACCTGTAAATCTCCACTGGATAGATAGATAGTAAATAGATGGGTAGATAGAAAAAAATGTATAGATAGATAGAGGGCAAGACAGATAAATAATAAAAAATACAGGCATACCCATAGGTACAGACAGATAGCAATTGTTTTAAAAAATGTTTCTTTGATTGGCATTGCATTTTTATAAATTTTTTTTCTCCATGGGAGTGGAAACCATAACCGTGTCCCCTTTCGCCACGCCACTGGCTTCTGTCAATGCGTCATAAATAACTTCAAAATGTATGTCTTTGAAACTTGAGGCTCGCCAAAACTCTAAAATACTCGATGATTTCTAGGCTGCTTTGTAATGCCCACGCAGGTCAAATCTCTTTTGCGCTTATCACGCAGATGCTCTCAGTTCGTAATCTCACTGCTTTTGACCTCACAACAGAAGAAAAAAAAAAGAAAGAAAACAAAAGAGAGAGAATTCGGTAGCCCTTTGGCTTCTACTTAGAGCACCATTCGTGCGGTGGTGGCTAGATCGTGATGACTACAACCCTTGACTACATAACTCTTTTCAAGTTCCAAGACAAATTAATTTCTGTATCTCCTCTTTTTTTTTCTCTCTCTCTTCCTGTTTCTAGAACTGTATCAGAAGAACAAATACTCGTGGTGTGGAGTTGATTCTGGGCATAATTTTGAAGGAAAGATAATTTGCATGCCCAACATGGCGGTCGTGATATCCTTTGGCGTTTTTTGCCACTTGGTTTCTTTCCTCTCTATCATTTATAGCCGCATATGAATGCAAAACATTTGTTCTGAATGACCATAATGAAGTTCGGGATTTTTTTCAGACTTCTTCCAAATGCGATTATGTAGTCTTTTGCTAACAACATTTTGAAAAAATTGTATAAGTAAGCTCTTTTCTTTTAAGGTTTTTTATTTCATTGTTATTTTTTTAAAATCTTTCCTTTCATTTTCATTCATGTATAATTTGCTCTTTAAACAATGGGTAAATATAAGAGCCGTGGAGACGAGTCTTATGATTTAGATAATCGTTGCTTTCGGCGCTTTCATAATTCTTTCTCATGATTGCTGCATCCCAATTGTATTCTCTTGAAAGGTATCACTCAAAACATTATAAGATCATTTATTTGCAACGATTTGCAAAATGTTGTGCTTCGTTTGAAGCTAAAAAAAGTTTTCTTTCATCCAAATCAAAAATATTTACGCATTGTGCACTTTTATACATACTGGAACGTTTAAAAGTGCAAATTTTATTCTTAAATATAAGATCATTGTTCATTTTCTGTCTGTCGGTCTTTCTTTTTTTTTTGGCAACTATTGAAGTTGTAATCGATTCCTCATCGATGTCCTACAATTTTTTCAATGTTATTGAAAAGCAAAATTCAATCAATATCAAATCAAAACGCCAGCAACACAAAAATGCAATTAAAAATAACGCATGTATTTATTTTAAAATTCCAAAAAAAAAAAAAAAAAAAGGTTAATCTTTAGTAACGAATGTGTGGTTTTTCGAATTGTTGAGACCAGTAGCTCGAAGGGAAATTGTTAAGATATTTTTGTGCAAATATAAACGGAAGACGTTCATAATAACACATGTGGAGGCAGCAATATGAATAAAGGAAATTTCAGTTTGTCAAATTAAGTATACTTTTCAGATTAGGCGTATCAAGTTTAGAAATTTTGCGTCGCCTCCATGGAAACCGTACGAAAGAAAACAGCTCCACTCTTTTTTTTATGCACTGCCGTTGCAGCATTTCATTTGTTTTATGTTTATCGAATTAGGCTTACGCTTTTATTTATATCCTCATGCCTCAGTTATTTCTCAACGTTTTCTAACAAATCTAGTCATACATTAATACAGCAAAAATGTTTAAGAAAAAGTTGTGTTTTATTAACGTTGATTTTTCGAAAGAATAATAGTTTACGAACAAAGCAATTTTAACCGTTTACATTTAACCATTGTTGCAAAAGCTAAGTGGGGAAAAAGTCAATAACCATCAGGGAAAAAGTGCGGAGAGTGGGGAATTAATTTTACTTTGAGCCGCCTCTTCTCGTTACACAGGGTATAACAGTCGACGAAAAAAGTCTTCTCCGCACTTTTTAACAACATAAAAATAATATGGTGTTTTAAAAACAGTTGAGAGCTAGTACAGAATAAGGAAGGAGCATTTTCTTTTACAGGTTTGCTTAATGTTGTGAAAATTTATGATCTTTTTCCTTGGCCTTGGCAACTAACTCTGAAATTGTAAGATGCGTTAGCATTTCACACATTTTGCTATCGAGACATAAAACAACTCTTTTCTTCCGAGATAGAAATAGATCGTCCGTCATCTCTAAGTTACAAATAATGGCCAACAATGAATTTTTTTAACATAAATTCAGAATATTTTTTCGAGAATCTGATTTTTACTGCAAATTTCATCTCCAATTTAAAAGTTTAACATTCAAATATATTTTTGAACGAAAATGTCTATTTTTTGATTCTGCGCACTTATTAATTTAAATTTTAATTGTGTTGCACTGTTTACTATTTCTATCTTTGTTTTATTGAATAGTTCAGTTCCACATTAACAATATTTTTTAGAACAGTTTAGTTAAGTTAATAATACAAGTTAAAGAAGAGACTTTCAAACGGCAACTCAAGTACGCTTGTCAAAACTAAAAATTCTTTAAGTACAGTTTCACTTCGAATTTTTACCCTAGAGTGATAAAGAGAAGAAGCTTTTAGAACAATGCTCAGATTTTTCTTCTAAATGATAGTTGAAGTGCTTGAAGAATGAAGGGGCTAGGTTACATTTTAAAAAATAAACACTGGACAATGGTAAGCAATTGATACATGTAAGCAAATAAAACTTGGTACATCAAAAAGTAGATGTCAATTGGTCAATTTCATACGCATACTTAACTACAAACCAGAAAGCAAAAAAGCTACAACAACTGCAATAATAAAACTTTGAACTTTAAATACTCGCAATTTGGTTTTGTCACATAACCCCTTCGTCTCCCAAGTAATTCAGTTGTCAAGAATTCCTCAACTTAACGATTCGGGAATAATTCCAGTATATAAAGTTGCGCATACCATAGTACAAAAATCATTGTTTTATGATAAATTTCAATAGAATATAGTCCATATAGTCTATGAGTTCCATAGTATGTTTTAACATTTTAGGTTTCCTCAATAAACTCAATTCAAGCGAGAATGCAACTTACCTAGTTATTTCTTCTAGCAACTTGCATGGATCAGAGGCGTAAAACTTGACACCAAAATAGTATGTGAAAGTTTCAATGCCTACAAATAAAAATAAATATTAATTTGTGTAGTAATTAATGTCGTGTTGATCAAAATAATAATTACTCTTTATGTTCACTTTAAACATGACGCAATGGTAAGATCTATCGGGTTTTGACTAAGAAATGGCGCAATATTATAGCCTATGGATAGAATATCTTTTTGTTAGAGAAGACACCATTTTCCATAATTACGTTTATACCATACGTTTCCATAATACGTATATTATAATTTTACGTTTATACTTATTTAAATACTTAATCCAAACAACCGAAGTTAGCTGGAATAGCAGTATGAGAGGAAAATTAGAACCATGTACGTTTTATATTCGAAAGAAAAGAAGGAATACAAAACGGTTTCACCACTCTCTTTTGTTGAGCAAGAGCAACAATAAACCGTTACACCGTGTGCAAGGACAACAATAAACCGTTACACAGTGTGGATTTGAGCAGTAAACCATTGAGAAGTGATAACAGGTAGAGAGAGTGAAGCTTTCAAGTTTTGAAACAAGGATCCACTAAATAACAACTTTACTATTTTAGAACAAATGGAGCCCTTTTTACTTGGTATTTGTTTCAATTTTTTTTGTATTGCTTGTTTATTTCCCACTTTTGACAGTGAAATATTAATCTCCAATACAAGACAAAAAAAAAAAAAAAAAAATCGTTACGTAGTGCAAAAAATTCTCAAAATCATAGCTATGATCTTAAATTATATTGTTAGTACAGTTACAGACACAAACACGAACATTTATTTTTACAGAAAGGAAAACATTATTTACTGGTGTAGTAAGCACTCACAAAAAATATATAGAAAAAGAAGTGCATCTTTTTAAGTGTTATATGCATGAGCTAAACTTTTCCAATAGCCACTATGCATCTTTCTACCAGACAAAAATGACGCCTTACTGCTGCATTTTATTTTACGAAATGTCTGAAAGAGTAATAATAATGAAGAAAAAAAATATATTATCTTGAAAACCATAATTCGAATTTCTTGGAATGCAGTCTCATTACGTACGTCTTCTTCGAAAAAGCAATTCCAACGTCATTTCAGAAAACGAAAGCAAAATAATATCCCGAGAAAACAAACAAGATGAAAAACAAATCGATTACGATGTCATAAACGATGTGCTCAGAGCAATTGTCTATAAAATTATGACTACATCCTTAAAAAAAGAAAGGAAAGCTTAAACAAATTAATAAATAAACGCTGAAAATAGATGCAGGTCGTAGAGAGGGAAGGTTAGAGGAAGTAGAGCACGTGTGACCCGACGATAAAAAGCAGACGAAATTGGTTTCTGCAGGGGAGGTGGGATGGAAGACTCATTTCGAACGCCGGTCCCGTCGCTCGTTGTCAACTACTGTCAAGGGGAAGTAATGTCCTGAGAGCTTAATCGTTTGTGTACCCGAAAACAATTCCGAGACCAATGGTTTTGAAGAGGATGCGATAATGTGTTACTTAGGAACTGAAATCCACAGTAATAGAATTACGATGAAAAACATTTATTTTGAAAATTTGGGTTCCAGGTTTATGGAAAAGAATTGGAATAGCTAGATTATATGCAAAGAGTTACCGCCCGTAAGCCAGGGCTGAGGCAGAACTGTAGCAAATGCACCCACAGCTCGATCATATAGCATCCTAAGACTGCAGTTTCGCCCTTATTATGGGCTCCTCAGTCAGGAATAGCCAATGATCGAGCCGGAGGCAAAAATCCTCTTATTGTAGCTAAGATAGCC
This sequence comes from Uloborus plumipes, assembly GCA_038373865.1. Lineage (NCBI taxonomy): Eukaryota > Metazoa > Arthropoda > Arachnida > Araneae > Uloboridae > Uloborus > Uloborus plumipes. Next base: position 40,852 of record JAXGGA010009826.1, read on the forward strand.
AACAAACTGGTAGATAAAATGAATTTATCTTACCAGCGAGCGTCCGCAAACTATGGTGCGGCTCAACTGGCTTACGGGCGGTAACTCTTTGCACATTACCCAGCTTTAGCCTTCAAATTTCGAGTTGAGCCGCACCATAGTTTGCGGACGCTCGCTGGTAAGATAAATTCATTTTATCTACCAGTTTGTTGGCTATCTTAGCTACAATAAGAGGATTTTTGCCTCCGGCTCGATCATTGGCTATTCCTGACTGAGGAGCCCATAATAAGGGCGAAACTGCAGTCTTAGGATGCTATATGATCGAGCTGTGGGTGCATTTGCTACAGTTCTGCCTCAGCCCTGGCTTACGAGCGGTAACTCTTTGCACATTACCCAGCTTTAGCCTTCAAATTTCGAGTTGAGCCGCACCATAGTTTGCGGACGCTCGCTGGTAAGATAAATTCATTTTATCTACCAGTTTGTTGGCTATCTTAGCTACAATAAGAGGATTTTTGCCTCCGGCTCGATCATTGGCTATTCCTGACTGAGGAGCCCATAATAAGGGCGAAACTGCAGTCTTAGGATGCTATATGATCGAGCTGTGGGTGCATTTGCTACAGCTAGATTATAGTTTACATAGCCTGCTATGGAAAACTTTGTGCCACAGAAGCTACTCTGACTTATTAAGATTATATTGTTCAAAAATTTTAAGTGGGTTAAACAGTACATAAGCAAAACCAATATAATCCATGTAAATAAAAGCAATAGTAAATAAATCATGTTTTTTTGCATATGAGATATGAGTACAATTTCCTGTTGCCAATTTAGTACCAAACTATTCTTCTGAATTTATAAATTGAAAATTTACTACCACTGCACTGTAAAAAATGAATGCTGTTTTTACAGTACAATACAGCAAATTTTATAGTAGTAAAGTGTAAAAATGGCTAATTTTACAGTAATAAACTGTAAAATCGCTAACTTTACAATACTAAACTGTGAAATTGCTAATTTTAGTTTATTACCTTGCATTCTACAGTTTTGAACTGGAACCTCTGCTGAAAGTAATATACTGTCGTTTTTATAGTATAATACAGCTAAATTTTACAGCAATAAACTAACTGTAAAATTTCTAACTTTACAGTAAGAAACTAAAATTGCTAGTTTTACAGTTTTAAATCAGAACCTCGGCTGCCAGTATTAGTGTAAAAACAACAGTTCATTTTTTTGCAGTGTGACAGAAAGTCAAATACAACTCATTTACAAAAATAAATAAATAAAATAATAATAATAACACGCATGCTTCGCCGTTAAAAATAACCCTTTCTTCGGTGCATGGAAAGAGAAATATGTTTGCTCGCATGTATAAACAAAGGGTCCAGGGTCCCTCCTCTTTTTTTTTTCTAGGAATAGACTACAAGTTAAAAGGTAAAATTTTTAAGAGTGAGAGAGATATAGAGGATGGAGGGAGAAAAAAAAATCGAATTTGTTATTTGTATCCGTTATGTGATAAAAATCGAATTGCTATATTTAGTATGGAACAAGCAGCAGTGAAAAACTAAAGCGGCAAGAAACGTTGAAATACACTGAAAAGGTTTTCGAAAAGTTTCGAAAATGAATCAGAAAACTTCATTAAATCTTACGCGACAAAAATTAATTCAGTGAAAAAAAATAATAACAATGCGACATTAATCATTGTCTATTTCTATACATAAGATTTATGCTATAGATAACGGACATATTACAAAGGAATTAATATGGCAAATACATGTTTAAAGAGAAAAAACTAGAAAAAGGAATTAAACGCATGTAATTTCCTAAAAGTCTGATCAAAAAGCCTTTATTTTTAGTACAGATTATAAAGAAAAATCCCTCCCTCAAAACAAAAAAATATTCTCTCACATATACTACATTTTCTATTTTGTAGAAAAAGACAAAAATCCCCCCCCCCCCCTCAGTTAAAAGCATGTTTGCTGATCTTCTCAATAAAAACGCAGAAAAACCGTATTCATGTCTTACAGAAGTAATGCAAAAACCTTTCTTTCATACATACAGCAAAAATTTTCTGTCTACCAGAACTAGATAACTTTTTTTTTCTTAAAAAGAAAAACTATAGAAACAGAAAAATATATTTTTCATTCTAAGCGAACATAAAATAAGAAAAGCTAACATTGCAACTTTTCAAATTCGCTTACAAATTTAAAAACAAATCTTTCGATTAAGCTACGCAAAGATTATCACGATTTAAATCAGACGACAGGTTATACTTTCGAAAATCGCTCGACAGGCGTCAAAGAATTAAACATTTCATTCGAACACCGCGCTCTAAAAAGAAAACTTTTCATCCCTGAGTTCACCGAAGCAGTAACGCGAATCATATCAAACATTACATTTCCTACCGCCTTCTCACAAGTCACAGTGTTAAAAGTTAATGAACTTAAAAATTAAAACTTCAATATTGCAATGTCGTCAGAGTGCTTTCTTGTCTGTGTCAATCTGTTTGAAACATTACTGATAGGAATCAGAGGAAAAAAAGAAAGATTGAAATGAGAGTGCGTGGGTAATGATTGAGTGCAGTTCAGGTAGCTTTACAGATTACCACCAGCATCGTTTGGCAGATTTACCACCCTTTCCTCTGGGTTATCAGAAGACGCATGCGAAACTGCTTCTGGCGTGGAAGGCGATGGGACAACTTAAAAAATGAACAACACTCAGATAACCTGCATCACAAGGGGATTACAGCATTCAATCCACTCAGCATGCTTGTTTGTACCACCTGATAATCCCATTGCTCTCGGTAAATAACATAATTATTTACTGCTTCTAAGAGTGGAGGCTATTACTCACATCCTAAACAAGACATTAACTGGAAGCAATCTTTTTTTTCTTTGGAAGCCGGCCTTTGCAATGAATCGTTTGTCACCGAGTTTGGGAATTTTCAGCGGATTCTTAATTTATTCGTTAATTTAACTACATGAATCTCATTTCAAACACAGATGAATTTTTATTTATTATTCAGACAACTTTATGTACTAGATGATTTGATTCACTTTTCCTCACAGTTTCAATAATTCCGCGAAAGCTAGTGAATATATTTCTCATATTTGGGAAAATGGTATTGCCCTTGAAAGAATGCGTTGGTTATCGATCTGAATTCATGGAAATGGCAGGTATTTTATGCTAATTAAAATACTGCACGCACCACAATTTCTACTTAATTTCGCATATACATTTTTAAAGCAGATAAATTCTTCAATGAAATTATTCAAGAAACATTAAATATATAAGTCAACGAAACAAACTTCAGAAATAGCATTTTGTGCTGATCAAACCCATGTCTATGTTCACTATTTCGGCACTTTCTATTAAACAAAATCGAAAAGCATGCACAATGGTAGCACATAGATTCAGTGCAAGACGCAAAAATCAAATGTTTGAAGATAACTATTGAAATGTTTGAAGAAACTCTCATCTGTTTCTGGGCAAGAAATGATACTTTAGTAATCCTGGCATGTGCTACCATGATTAAAAAAAAACTTTTCCACGAAAGCTTATGGTTTGAACTTAGAAAGTGCCCAGCACAAACTTTAAAAAAGTCCCCTTACATCTCGTTTCTTCTCAGTGCCTCAAGATATTGAATAATAAACAAGGGTAGATCAAGAAATGTTTCAAAGGAGGGGCGATTAATTTCCTTTCGTATCCTTTACAACACTTTTTGGTTTATAAATATTGACCTCATATGTTTCGGACTTCAATTGTGAAACGTATTCTAAGGGGAGTCCTTAACCTGCTTTCTGCTAGCATCAAAGACAGTCCAAAAATGCCTTTGTTGAACTTCAATGTTGAAAATTTGCCCTCCCTTGTATTCATCCCTGTTGACAAACCGCTAGTGAGTAATTTCTAACTTTTGAGGAAACATGCAAATATCAATAGCGCACCACTTAAGGATAGGGTATCTCTATTAGAGTCAGTCAGTGTGTGTGAGTAACGCAGTATAAAACTGATGAAGAAAAAAATGATACCTTGTTGATTTTGCAACTCATGAAAAATACGATGACATGAGCAACATATATGTATAAATATATCAGTTTTGTTCAGTGGCACAGGGGGTGTCTATGAGGTCGGATCACACCTCATCACTCGATTTTTTTCCTCGATTGTCTTTAATCCTATTCATATATTGCCATCTCAGAACGTACACAAGAACTGAACGAGCCTACTTTCCCGTACATCGACATGGGCATTCTAGCATCTGATCATTATTCTCTTGATTATCTAAGACTAAAAATTATGTCAAACATACCTTTAAAAGCAAAATATACCTCTCTCATCAGATGAAATAGACACATAAAAAGTAAATAAATGAATAAATAAAGTTTTGTCGCACCTTTTAAAGAATGTAACTGTTACAGTTCTTCCGTAGAAAAATTCCTCAATTGTTTTCAAAAAAAAATTAAAAGTACAAAGTACATCAAAACACATTTTATCAAAGAAAGAAAAAAAAAAAAGAAAAAAAAAGAAAAAAAACTCGTCCGTTGATAAAATGTCTCGAATTTCACTTTTCATCCGTTGCCAGTTGTTAAATATAAATAAAGAATAAAATGCCCTAGTGAATGAAACATTTTTGTTACAAAAAAAATCGTCTGCCAAAAATAACAATAATAATAATAATAAATTCAATAAAACAAATGAATAAATAAACAAAAAATCGTCTGCACAGTCAGTCATTTTTTTCGAACTGTTTACTCAAAAGTTATTAGGGGTGACAGCTTGCTTGAGCGGTTCAATGTTGAATGAAAAATTGTTCAAATCGGAAATGTAAATACGGGAATGAAGTATCCTTGAAAAGTTCTTTCCAACAAAAAAAAGTTTGTTCAAATCGGACTGTTCATTAAAAAGTTAGTATCGCGGGACCGGTTTTTTGAACGGCTCAAAGTTGAACCAAAAATTGTTCAAATCAAAAAATCAAGTATGGGAATGAGCTGTACTCGCCGAGATCTTTCCAACAAAAAAAAGTTTGTCCAAATCGGAATGTTCATTCAAAAGTTATTAGGGGGGGACAGACAGACCGACAGACCGACCGACCGACAGACCGACCGACAGACCGACACACAAATTCCCCATCTCAATACCCTACTTTCAAATTTTTAATTTTTCGATATTCATTTTACCTTTTTATTTTTTTAACTTGGCGATATTTTTTGGACTTGGCGATATTTTTTTAACTTGGCGATATTTTTTGGACTTGGCGATATTTTTTCGATGCATTAAGCTACTTTTAATACTTTTTTCGTCTTTCTTTTATTTTTAACGGAAAGTAGGCTAACTAGTAATTCCACTTGATAACAAAGTCAAAAATTCTTTCAGTACTTGTATCTCATAATTCTACAAGACTATGTAACGTGAATATTCTTTCGATGCAGTGTCAATCCATTTTGGTTTTCAGTTGTAAAATAGGATTTTTTAGTTGTAATGTAAAAACTAGCGATACAAACCATTAAAAACTAGTTGTCGTGGCCGTCACGAAACTTTCTTCTATATCTATCTTATGAATTCCAGTTACAAAATAAAATACGTACTCGCCCGAATAATTGGAAACAGCTCCAATTTCCCAATTATCGTAATAACCCTGCAAATGCAGAATCAATGAGCGAAATTGGAAATCATTACAAAAGCCTTGTTTAGATTAATTGCAAACATTTTATTTGTTAGTAAAAAGAAATTGGCAACAGTTAAAAATTTCAAATCATTGAAAGTTTTCAGCTGTTTTGATAATTAAATAGCGTGAAAGCGATTTTTTAATGAATTAATTTTTCGCATTGTTGACTAAGCGCAAAAATCACCCCACCCTCCCCCCAGGGGCGATTGGCGCCAAAATTTAATCGATGCTTGCTTCCATATTGGGTTAGTGTTATTCCAAATTTCATTCAAATCGCAGCAATATTTCTCGAGATACAGTAGGTGCAATGACAAAATAAGCACTTTTGATTGCTCCACCCCCCTTTGAGATATTGACACACAAATTAAATCAGCACTTGAACTTAATAGGGTCTACCTATGGACCAATTTTCGTTTGATTCCGCCTGTTACTTCCTGAGATATAGCAATCACCCCCGCGCAGAACACGTGCGATTGTTCCACCCCCCTTCGAGATATTGACACACAAATTAAATCAGCACTTGTACTTAATAGGGTCTACCTATGGACTAATTTTCGTTTGATTCCGCCGGTTACTTCCTGAGATATAGCAATCACCCACGCGCAGAACACGTGCGATTGCTCCACCCCTCTTCGAGATATTGACACGCAAATTGAATCAGCACCTGTACTCAGTAGGGTCTATCTATGGACCAATTTTCGTTTAATTCCGCCGGTTACTTCCTGAGATATAGCAATCACCCACGCGCAGAACACGTGCGATTGCTCCACCCCCTTGGAGGAATTCGCTAAACAAAGTCAGGTGCACTAGTTCACATGGTGGTACATATGTGCAAAAATTTTTGTTCGATTTCATGCAGTAGTTTTTGCTCTAGCGCGGCCACAAAAACTGGTCACACACATACAGACTCACACACAGACAGACACACAGACAGACATTTTCCAAAAATGGTCGAAATGGACTCAGCGCACCTCAAAACGTGCAAATCCGTCAAAATTCGACATTCGAAAATTTTCACGAAACCAATACTTTCTTCTATATATTAGATATAGAAGAAAGTAAAAAACCAAGTCACATTTTTGTCTTGAGTAAAAAAACCGTACGTAGAGATGAAAACCAAAATATTTTAGAAGTGAAAGAAGATTCTCGGTCAACCGTAAATGAATGGCCTTCTTTCAATTTTCAATAATTAAAAAAAAGGACAATTCATAAATTATTGTGCTTTTTGGTTGTTTTTGGTGCTTTTAAATAGTTGTTATTAATAATTCATTTGGTTTATTAATGCTTATTTATTTATACAATAATTTTCATTTTTTAATGTTTTTGTTTCTAACAATCGATTAAAAGAAAAGAATATGTTTGGCAGAGCTTTGGAGTGGCATAACTGTCGACTTACGACTCTGGAAGCGGAGGGGGGGGGGGGCATCCTTGAAAAACTCCTGTGAGCGTCACTAGTTTTATTTAAAACAAAAATAGCTTCTTCGGTTAAGTTCTCTACAGCAAATAATTATAACTTCCATTTGAGTATCATTATGGTACTTGTTAATTTCAACATACTAAAAGGTAAAGAAGTATAATATTAGAAATAAATCATCATTTGTTGCTAGTAAAATAGCTTTGCCAATTTCATAATTTTGAGAAAACTAAGAAGATCAATAAAAAACAGATTTTATCCCAGCACACGTATATCAAGAACATATTCGATAATCAAACCGTAACTGCCGTTTCAATAAGAACTGCACATGATGATGTGAGTATCAAAAACAGTTATTTGGAATTCTAGATTAAAAAAAGGCAGGCACGAGTTTATGGCTATACATATTTATTTCGATACAGTTTCAAACGAATCAAAATCAAGCTGCTCTATCTAATACGGAAATCACCCTCAAAGGTGGCAAGAGGGGAAAAAAAAGCAATATTTCGATGAAGTCGATTAGGATGATTCTCCCCCACCATCACGATAATCGTGAAAGCCATCGAAAAATAAGTATTTCCTACGAATATTGGCAACAGATTCGATACCGATACGATTAGGTCATTTGCGATTGCAAAGCACGATCTGGCGAAATTAAGGACCGGTGTCATTACACCTCCCCATTTTAGGCAGGAAAAGTAATTCCCCGCCCGCATCTCTATTTCCATCGAAATTGAAGTTTGAGAAATGCTCCGCTTTAATAAAACGTATTGTACGTGCAAAGAGCCAAAACGTATTTAAATTGCATTTTATGGAATGAATGGATGGCAACGGTGCAAATTCATAGACTTCAGCGACTCGCTTCAATTCCAATTGTAATCAACTAGATATTTAATCAACTCCGTTTCCGTTATAGTAACTTACCATCGTGGAGGGCAGATTTCTCATAACAATGTTTAATTTTGGCATTAATATAAAGCGTTGAATCTCGGCATACTTGCTAATTAAAGTGATGCTCTTTCAGGGTGGCTTATTTGCAAACTATACACGTTCATTTGATTTATTACGCACCAGCATACGAGTATTTATTTGCTTTAAGAAAATATTTTTAGAACAATTTTATTTGCTTAGACTCAAAGACTAATTTAATAATTCTATTTTTAACTTTGCTTCATTCTTTAATTCAAGGCAATTCCATTTTAATAGAAAGTATCAGTTGTACAAAATACCCTACAAAATAAAATAATAATAATAATAATAATAATAATAACAACAAATGAAATAAAATTAAATTAAATAATAAAAACAAATAAACAAATAAATGAAGAATAAAAAAAATGAACTTGAATGTTGACACCTCGAATTCAAATTATCTTTTTCGCAATGACAAACTGCGATAGGTGCGTGTGTGTGTGTGCATGCTTGTGAGTATGTAGGCGTGTGTGCGCCTCTTCTCTATCATGTCCTTGCATGGTGGTGCAGCGGGACTGTTGTTGTCTCGCTGTGCCAGCATGTCCTACATGAACCCCTGCCGTGTACTAATGTGTTACTTTTCTTTTTCAGTGAATTGACACATTAAAGTGAGCTTCAGACATTTCATACACCTAAATATAAGTTCTTTCTGAAGAACATTATTCCCCTTCTACATTTTTTTAAACCCCAAAAATACTAGTATTATTTCATCTTAGATCTGTGTACCACAAACATAGCTAACATAAAGTGAGTCCGTTTTTTTTTTTAAACTTGAAGTTAGTTAAAAATATTTCTTGAAATGAAG
>JAXGGA010009827.1:0-49676 GCA_038373865.1 Uloborus plumipes
TCTTGTTGACATAATGCATATTTTGGAACTTTTCATTTCTTACTCAAGGCTTCTAAAGATTTCTACTGGACTCTGCAAAGCATCAGTTAAACAAATTGATAAATATAAAACTACATTTCCCTCACATTTCAGGATCTTTGTTTTTACACCGACCGCGCACGATAATTTTTATTATAACTCTAGTAGTACAACAAACAAGGACTCTTTCCATATAACAAGCATTTCATTGTTTCAGCATGTGCCATTTCAGCAGCAAGGCTCAAAAATTCCCTCTTGTACTTCCCGAAATACCATCTTCTAAAAAGGTCGCTCAGTTACCACATCAGGTATATCATTATTTGTAAATCCAGCATATCTTTCAGTGAAGGAACCACCACAATCTAATTTTGATGGATTAAATAAGTCAGAAATGCTTTTCATAGAAACTAAATTAACAAATGAATTCTTGAAAGAGGTGAAATGTCTTAAGCGAATTTACGTCACGCAAGTGTAAAACAAACTGCTCTCAAAAACTTGTTGGTGCTTCAAAATGGACTGTGTGCACCAATGTGTAAATTCTGCAATGGAAAATGTTGTATATCTATGTAAATTACTAGCCAGTTCAATTACGAAAAATCAGCTTGTATATAGCCATTACACATAATCATTGTATATAATTGCTTGCTCAGATTTATATTGAAATTCAGTTGTTTCTTTTGTTATAAAGGGTTACTTTTCAATAACAGCACAATATGATAAGTAGTAGAGAAGTTGCTTAATTAACACAGCACTAAACTTTTTATTACAGCAATTTTTTTTTTCTTCTCTCATCTTTTAGAGAGAACAAACTCCTCAAATCGTTTAATGAGAAAAAAAACTTGAAATTTGTTTTAAAGCTTTTTCTTTAGAATTTCGCAGTTGTATAAAAATATGATCGTGCCTCCCCCTCCCCCCTATTTTATAGGTGCAAGCGTAACTTATAATCCTGCTGAATGTGAGTGAAATTTCCATGACATTGCGTATTTTTTTTCAAAATGTTTGAAGTTTTTTTTATTACTTTTTTCGTCCATAAAGAAAACTGGTTTTATTTTAATTAATCAAAGATAAATATTCATTCTTAAGGAACAATTCAAACGTTTTTTTTTTAAGTTTTGAAAAAGTACTAGTTTTGCTTATGATTTTTAATTTCTGTTTTTATTTTCAGTTTTGCAATACATTTTTATGAGTAAGTTTTAAAAAATATGCTCGGGTTTTCCAAAGTTTCGGATTTTTGGGGTTCGGATTGCTGGGATTTTAATGCAACTAAATTGTTTTTCTTTAATATAGTGCTTTCAGATACATAGTTGGACACCCTTAAACCGGCCCCTGAAAACAATTTGGAAGATTTTGATCAATTTCAGTTTTTTAGAAAAAACGAATTTTTAATGAGTACTATTAAAATTAATCGATTTTAAGCTATTTTGACGGTTTTCTAATCTTTGTTTAACATAATTGAACTCTAATAAGATGATAAAAAAGGTGTTTTTTGAAAAAGAAATAAGAAAAGCAATTTCGGACTTTTTGACCAAAAATGGCCGCCGGAGGGGTTTGGGTGGGGATTTCGGAATGGCTCCCCTTCTAAAAATGTTTATAAATACATTGTCTACATACATACCAACTTTCATGCTTTTAACACAAAATGCAGTTTCCGGCTATATTTTGGACCATAGCCCCTCTACTAATTGTGCAGATAGGTTTTTGCCGTTGGGAAGAAAAAAAATGCCAAGAAAAAACAATAATAATAATGAAACACCCAGCCGTAAAACCCTACTAACTAAACTTTCTCTAACTGTGAGTTAGTTTTAAAAAGTATGAAGCTATAGTATTGATGTTATCAATTTTTATAAACATAAACACCTTGTACAGAAAATAACAACGTTACAATGCACAAATGAGCAGGGATACTGCAGACACGTGTTTCGGCGTTACAAGGAACGCCTTTATCAATGCAAAAAAGTTGTGAGCTTATGGATGCACAGACTTGTTATTTTCTGTACATTTTTAGCACAAAGGTATTTGTAAACTTTATAAACACCTTGTTTTAGTCAATTGCATATGTATTTATTATTGAAGAATATATCCAGTATTGCAGAAAGAATTTGGTTCCAGAAAATTTGTCGCAGAAAGCAGAAAAAAATTCTGCCACTGAGATCTTTTATATCCCCCCCCCCCCCCGTTTTTTTTGTTGCTATGCTATTACTGGATCACAAGAAACACTAGTTTTTCCTCACTCATACATGTGAGTGAAGAATTATGCTTGAAACTAAGCTTGTGGGAGCAGAACTAGAAAAGGAGCAACAGGGAGCAACATCAAATATTATGGCATTTTTCTGTTTAAAGGTGATAATTTTTCATCATATGCCAATATCTGCCAAGTTACATAGAAACTGCATGTTTGGCAACACCATACATCTTTTGTCGAATGTCTGTGCATCCATAAGCTCACATTTTTAAATTGAAAAAGGTGTTCCTTGTAAAGCCGAAACACGTATCTGCAGTATTCCTGCGCATTTGTGCTTTTCAACGTTTTATATGCTTTTATTTTTATGCATAAAGGTATTTATCCATTTCACCAACATTATTTTGTCTTTTTATTGAAAATTTAAACAAAACAAGTCTAAAAAATTCTGTTATAATGAAAATAAATCCACTCGGCTACTAAGTAAAACTACATTAAAAGCTCTCTGTTAAAATGTCCAATAATTTGTCAAATAAATGTATCAAGCCATTAAAAAACATTAAAAGTATGTTCTATTACAATTTAACATTAAAAAAGGGGAGATATCATTGCAGCGATTCACTCTATTTTTGTTGAGGTACAAAAAAAAAAAAATTGTCGAGAAAAATGAGACTATTTTTTCCAGAAAGTATAAATATAATTCCTTTTGCACAGTTTCAATGTGCTGAGAGAAAGAAGTTGCCTTGCCATATTTGGCTACTGATCAAATTCTATAGCTCCCAGCGACAATCAACAATTGTCATTATTAGAAATAAATTTTCCTCCTCTATCATTGTTTCAATTTTCACGTAGCTCCGTATATGTTCAATATGAACACTTGGTCCTTAAGAAAAATGAGCAAATTTATTAAAATCTTAAATAAAACAAACTATATTAATATAAAGCAGTGAGTAACCACCCCTAAACAAGGGCTAAGGCAGGAATACTTTCAAATAGTTTTTGTTTATTTCCGAGAATCGCTAGTCTCCTCTTTTTTTTTTTTTTTCTAAGATACACTAATACCTAGCCAAAGAATTACTGGTTATGAAAAGAATCTTGATGTTTCTTAATCGCAAATGCTGGAGAAAAAATATATGTAGTGTAACTCCTAGTTTATTTATGTTGTAAGTTTCATACGTTACCTAGGTTCCAACACCATTTCCTGCAGGTCTCAAAAAAAAAAAAAAAAAACTAAAATATTGCTGATAACATTAAAAGGTTCCAAATTTTACATTTTTCATATCAAAAAGTACTTGTTTTCCTACAAACAGATCAAATCGTATTTAATTTACAAGATTCACGCAGACATTATTTAAAGATTTATTTTCTAGATTAATTAGTTCCATACTGCTTAAAGCCACTCCTGCATTTTTTTGTTCTGTATTTTGGTCCTATGTCAGAGTTCGCCAAAGCGGGCCCAGCCGGAAAAAACCCACTATGTTGGTAAAGTGGGTTTTTTCAAAATTTATTGAATATTAAAAACATATACTTCACAGAAACAAACTAAATAATTACGAATATTTTTATCCATACTAAGCTTAGAAATTGGTATAGATCAATTTCGTTATAATATTTAGTTTGTTATTACCTATATTTTGCCTTGGTCAGTACCAGACCTAGATAAAATTTATAACTGTCTGCGAACATAATGATATTCTTAAAATTTTCTGAGAAAAACCACTGTACCTCTCCAGAACTGCCAAACAGCAAAAGAGGAAAAAATTATATATGAGTGCAATGACACTATGCAATCATCATGTTTTTTAAATTTTATTTACTCTTTTTTTCTGGATTATTAACTGGTGACTACTCAAAATTGAGAACCAACATGTGTCCCTAGTCATAAAAGTGCAAAAATACCAAAATTAACTTCAAGTATGTCAAAAATGTCAGCAAACTTTGAAAACTTTCTGCCAACGGCGTTCGTGTGTTCGTCTATATTATCTGGGTCTGGTTAGTACCTGGTTCAGAAATCGCCATCACCCTTTCCTGACAGTTTATTAAGCACTAGCGGTACCCGCACGGCTTTGCCTGTGGTATAAAACTAAAAGTTCATTTGTAAAATAATTGATATAGTAGAAAAAATGCTCTATTTTAGTTGTAATTCAACTATAATTCCTTCAAAGTATGATATAAAAATTTGGTATGGACCCCACGCTACTTAATTTTACGGGTAAATTTCTTAGTAGATGCCTTAGGTGCTAAAATAGTGCTTGGAGTGAGCAAGATAACAGTCCAAACATTTATATCCCTAGTTTGCTACGAAACAATGCAAAAAAAATGTTTTACAATGATTAATCTCCTAAATATCGCCGATTTTAACATCATTCAGTGGATTTTTCGCAAAATATCGCCAACAGCGCTAAATTGAGTCCAAATAAAACAAAAGAAAACAATTTTTTTCGCCAACTTGGCGAAATGTCGCCAAATTGGCGGCAAATGCTTGACGACCAAAAGCTTGGCAATATATTGCCAAGTGGTCGCGCCAATTCATATCACTTTTGTCTACATTGAAATGAACACTGATTTACTCCATAAAAGGGGCAAAACACCCCCTTGGAACATTCGAATGCAACCCCAAGGGGAGATGCACAAAAATAAGCCAAAAGAGAAAATAAGAACAATTTTGTTGCTCACAGAAACCAACAGAAATCTTAAAGTTTAAAAGCAAAAGAAAGTTTTCTTTCCTAGCTTTAAAAACAAAAACAATACATTTTCCGAAATGAAACACTTTAAAAAGAACGATGCAATAACTCAATTGGTACGATATTTGGTTAATCTGTGCTTTAGGTACCCTTTTCTCGCTAAATGGGCGATAGGCGCACCAAGCGTGGTAACTCTGGCTATTTTGCGTAGTTTCTCTCGGAGCTTTCAATTCCGCGAGACACGCAAAAACGTGCCAACTAAGGTCCCAAAGCATTTTCATCGGGAAAAAGACAGGGTTGCCAGAGAATTGAATCAAAAAAGTACTACGCTACTTCTAAAAAAATATTATAAAATAATACTGTTTCCAAACGTTGCCAAAATCAATGTAGCTGAAATGCGGAATCTATGAAAATGAAAAAAAAAAAAATCCGCCAAATCTTTTGATTAAGCAATTAGTATATTGGAAACAGGGTTGCCGGAAAAATACTACGCTCCTTATTTGGGCCGAAAAAATATTACCGTAGTGTTAAAAATACTACGTCTGGCAACGCTGGAAAAAGAACGAAACAAAAATAGGTATGAACACGTAATCATGGTAACAACATGAAAAATTGATTTCCGTTGATAAAATAATTCATTTCATCTCTCTTTTCAAACAAATTTTATTCTCGAGCTGAACCATTTTAGGATCGTTTGGCTTGCTTTACTGAAGGTAAGCCTTGAATTCCGGGAGTCTAAAAGCAATTGTTACAGCTCTCCTGATGATCGTAGAAACTTCGAAAACTTCATTTTGTGCAGAAAATTTCAAGCTTTCGAATGACATAAGACTTGAAAATGTGTATGAAATATTTCTTGCCTATTTTATCGAATTTCCGCTAAGAATTCGAATAAAAAAAGAACGAAATGGAATTTTCGAAAAATCGCTTCGAGGTGCAAAACTACATGCTACAAACTAATTTTGTGCCAAGTGGCATGAAAATCGAACGAACGGTTTTGGCGCTACGCCCGTAACAGACAGACAGACAGAAAGAAGGACAGACAGACCCACCTTCAGCTTTATTATTAGTAGAGATTAATAATAAAAGTGCATGTTAATTTCACTCATTTGTTTTTTGTTTAAATACTAAAAATATCAAAAAGAGAAATAATTATTTCAATCTATAAATTCAATTCAGTATCAATTTTACAGTACTTTTTCCGAATTTGTTAACGAAGTTTTTTTAGGAGGTCACAAGGTCCTCTCTTTAGGGCTTCCCTAGTTCTATAAAATGTAAAAGTAAGTGAACAATGTTCAAATAGAGAGTGTTATTAAAATAATTCTTAAAAAAGCGCGGGTTTTTGATCTAAGACCCATGCTGATTGAGTATTCTAAAAAACCTGCAAACCCTGTCCTATGTGAGAGAGACTTCCTTCGAATTGTCTTATCCGATCTTTCTTTCTTCGCAACAACTGATGACACTCGTCCAAGTTTAGTACCCTTATCCTATGATGGTATGATGAAATTATGAAACTAAGCTAATCAAGCAATTCAAAGCATGAAAATTCCATCTTTTTTTTTTTTTTTTTGTAAAAGTCAACGTAGAAGCAATTTGCAAAATTTATTAGCATAGATCATGGGATAAATAAAATTGTATTTACAAGCAGAAAACTACCACTTTTTAAATAATATGCTTAGATTATCAGCACTGCCTTCAATTTTTTTCGGATTTTTCATCTGTGGTCCGACAGAAAATTTAAAACCAGGGTCCCACTGTATTTCAAAACGGGCTTATAGGTACAGGAACAAATGCAGAAAAAAAAGGCACCACTGAATAAAATCCTCTTTGTAATTTTCAGTGTTCTCCTGCGAAAGAAAATTTGCCCTATTTGGTTCAAAATCTTTTGATATTTGTCCCTCACCTAAATTTTGCTTGAAAAATCTTGATAAATAACACACAAAAAATTTATTTGTAGCCTAAAACAGATAACTTGTAAATTGCCTCATATCCTCCCAGCACAACTGCCAAAAAAAAAAGCATCAGAGAAAATCAGTGTTTTAAACTATATTACTGTAAAATAATTATTCTCAAACACTGTTAACATGGGCACCATCAGGGAAGTGCACTGGCTTTTTGCAAAAAAAAAAAAAAGATTAGAAAGCATATTTATTTTTTCTCCTAATTTTTTTTGCAAGGTTTTTTGCTAATTTTTTGTTTAGATTTTTTTTTTTTTTTTTTTACTTTAAGATGCTCAAAATATTTATGGTAAGTTTACTGGTTGGTTTTATTGGTAGTTAATAGCATGCACTTAATATTCAAAATAATTTTTCTTCGATATTATGAAGGTTCTAATGAGGTATTATTATTATAATTGTTATATGCACTACTGTGTACCAATTCTGTAAATTAATTTTGTGTTAGTAAGAAAGAGCATTAAATTTAGTTTTTAAATCAATTATTAGTACAATAAAAAAATTTTTGAGTTGTCACTTTTGTTGCGGAGCTGCAATATTTCCTAATTTTGAGAATTCGTTGCATGACCTTCCATTTAAGTCCTCCCCTTCCCCAGCACATAAATCATGCAAGTGACTATGACATCCAGCCACTGGGTCCTTTCTGCCTGTCAGCTGATGTTGTTATAAATGTTGTCATACATTAAAGTTAATGGTTTTTCTTATTGATAATGACTAGCTTGTTAAGATTTTTCCTACCTGGAATAAAAGATGAATGATAGGGAGAGAAGACTGGAATATACTTTATTGCTCAATATCTCAGTGGCAAAAAAAAAAAGGTCAGCTGTAATTTAGCATTTGATTATTGAATATTCAAAATGATAGTTGATTAAAATAGAAAATAAAGTATGCTTGAGAAACTTATGAATGAACTTTCTATCCTTCTGCCAATGAATAATGCAAATCAAGCAGAAAAATAATATGAGGAGCTTGCAGCTTGTTATCATAGCTAAATAGCTTGAGATAGTGAATGTAAAGAAAAGCACTAAATGTTTCCCAGCAAAATACAAAGAAACGAGAAACGCAGTATTAAAATAAAGGAGGCTAATAAATAAGTTTACATATTTTTCCAACTGCCTGCCTTATGTTTCATCTTCTGCTGAAAGCGAAAACTCAAAATTCAACTATGCCATCTTTAAAAAAATAAGCATACAGTAGGAAAGTTTTTTTTTTATTTTTATTTGTAATGAAAAAATTCAGAATTGTACTTAGCATTGTGTGAGAGAACACAAAGGTTTTTAGAGCCCCAAAAATGCATTTAGTAAAAGGTATAATGTCCATTAACCTTTTATGTCCCAAATTAATTTAACAATGAAGTTTTATATATTATTTTGGTTTTTTTAGTTCAAAATACATGAAACAACATGCAAGGCCGTATCCAGAAAAAAATTTCGGGAGGGGCCCAGAGTTTCGCACATTGCCCAAACACACATACATTTTTGTGTGTGCTATGAGTCTAATTTCTAGCTGACCCCCCCCCCCCCCCCCCAACGATGTTTGATGTGTGTGTTTTTCATTTCTTTATTCTTATTATTTTTTTGAACTGACCTTTATTGGAGATGGAGAGATATGTAATGACAACTTTTTTAAATGGGGTAGAATATCCGTAATATTAGGGGGTCCGGGGGTTTCTCCCCCGGGAAATTTTTGAAAAAAAGTTTTAAAATTCTGCATTTTGAGGCCTTATATGGGGCAATCGGGACTTCAAAAACGTGTTGGAAGTAGGCAAACTACAATCTCATAAATTTTCTGCATTCTTTTGCGAATTAAGATTAATCAAAGCATAAAAAAATGTTTAGTTTAACAAACGATTAACATTAAGCGACAGAGAGGAAAGACAAGGGAGGAGAAAAGATTAACACATTATCACTTGCTTACATCGGTTTTCACTATAGTTACATAGTAGTTTTTGATCAGTTCTCCAACTCACCGACAGACACAGCACTTGTTAGTAACATAAAATAACTAATATTATAAAACACATAAAATTCTTTAAAAGAAATAGTGTAGAGAGTTAAAAAATAATTAACGAGACATTAATTTAACTAGACAGTAACATTCTGGCCATTTAGTTAATTCATATTTTAATTATTTATAAGATATAGGATTGAAGCACTTTTGAAGGAGTTTCAAAAAGGTATTTAATGATTTTCAAAGACTCTGGAACAGTTAAAATTCTTTAAAGCATTTCATTTGCACTTTCCAGTCTCTGACGTTTTAATAGTTGATTGGACAGTCTTACGAAATTGTTAAAACTTTGAAAGACGCATCTTTTAAAGATTAAAAATAGATATTAAAAAATACTTATAACGACAATTTCTTTTTCAATTACTAGTACTGCAGAAAACGAAAAAGAATACAGGTAGGGTAATATTTTTTCTCGTGCTTAACATATTAATAAAAGAATCAATTACAAAGTAACTTCTAAAATACTGAATTAGGTATTTAATGAATAGTCAGAAATGAAACATGCGAGTCACAAAAAAATATTTGCATTACGCAGAATATTTTTTTTAATCAAGGAGCTGAGTTTCGCGCAACTTGATGCCCTCTTCCCCTCCATTTGTGTTAGAAACTTTAAAATTCAAGTTTTACAGCTACATTTAACACAGTTGTCAAGGTTTTTAAGCATTTGTAAATGGAATGTTTTTAAAGTAACTTTTGTCTAAGATTGGTGAGCGTCCAACAAAGCAGAGGGTCCGTGAACGTATCCGTTTTTGTGTGGTCTTGTTGATATTAACATGTTTAGAAGCGTTTGAAGACATGTTTAGCTATTAAAATCCCTCGAGTATTACAAATGCTTATAAATGGGGACCAAAAAAGTACCCTGTTAATTGAATCAGGGCGCTGAGAAGCAATCTTAGCCTAGTCGGAAACTAGTGGCCCGCCGATTAGGGGGTAAGAATCTGAGTGGTGTAAGTTTTATAAGTTTTATGGGGGGAGGGGGGACTGCCGATCAAACTTATAAGTAGCTTGCCTTGAGCCTGAATTGATTTGGGAAAAAGAGCTGGAAGTGCTAATGAGAGTCTTGTTTTCAAGTTTGTTTTGCAGCTAATAAGAATTTGAATTGTCTTTTTTTTTTTTTTTTGTACTTCTTCAAATTTTTACTCGTTTAATAGTTAAAAAGAAAAAATAATATTTTTTTTTTTTTGCCATTTAAAATTAAAAAAAAAAGAAAACGTTTTTTTTCCTCTGTTTTACATTATAAAACATTTCGGGTTTCGGGGGGGGGCTCGGGCCCGTCGGGCCCCCCCTCTGGATACGGCCTTGACAACATGTATAACAAATAAACTTTTTACAATCAGTAGGGTCTAAGGCCACCTATGCCTTAGGCTCTCTACGAAAACTTTCTGATTGCAGGTACCATCTGTCGTACTCCTGGCAAAGTACAAGGAGTGGTATTTTCAAGTACCAGCATGATTCCAACCATTTAGGATTCATAATTACTAAATTAATATAAGCGGGACTTCTGAGTCCCGTCGGGGCATGAAGGGTTAAGACAATATATTGTTGAATTTAATAGTATTGTCTACATGGTAGTTCAGATTTACAATGAGGTTAGTTCAATATCGCCATGATTGCTTTCTCTCTCAGATCAACGCTTTTTTTTTTTTTTTTTTTGTTATCTAATTTTATTTAAGCAAAAAAAAAAAAAAAACCTTGCTTTATTTTCGCAATTCAGTTAGTATTTCCGCATTTTGCGAAAAATGCAATCATAGCGGAAACCCTGGTCAAGAGCTACACGAGTTAATCACTTAATGTTTGCATATTTTGCAGCAAAACAATAAATCACTTTGAAAAATTAGGTTCTTGAAATGCTTGGTGCGTTTGACAAAAATGATGGCTTTCTACTGAACTAAAAACGCAGCCTCAACTTAGGATTGAATTGTGAAAAATATCATCTAGTGGAAAAGCAACTTTAATCAAAAGAAGAAACAAAACAAACAGAATTAAACCATCCTATTTCTGTATTTTTATTTGCAATCTACTAAGTTTTGTTTGAGTTTTCTCTTATGTTATCTTCAAGAACTTTACATTAGCGAAAAATAATTTTCTTTTATTGTTTCTAGAACATGGATACAATAACTAAATGAAAATTTTAAAAAAATGTCTGAGATTTGGAAAATTCCAAACAGTTTTCTTTAATGTATTCACAATAAAGTATGATTATTTTTCTAAATAATAATGTTGAGTATCTCTTGCACTCAGGGATGCCTAAAAGTAAAATATTTGATGGTGAGGGAAGGGGGGGGGGGACAACAATGCAAAACAAGAAGGAAAGAAATTAATTGATTTTTTAAAATAAAGTGTGAAATTCATTTTCAGTTTTAATTTCTTTTTGCTTGACAATTGCCCAGAAATGAAGGTGGTGATTTCAGAACCAATAAATGGATCATTTTTTTTCAGAAATATTTATTTTTTTGTTTTGAAGTAAATGTTTTTATGCAGTGCAGTAAATTCTGAAAGTACCTTCGTTGCCTGGACTGAGTTTTTTAAAATTTGAGTCGAGTTGGTTCTTATCAATGTTAAAGCTATATTTATCTGTACATATTCCTGGACTAGGTATTGATCAGTGTAATTGAAATATTAAGTTCGTTTCTGAAGAAAATGAAATCAATATGCAGTAAATTTTGCACTTTACTGAAATATTGGGTTTTTTAAATGAGGCCACCCGAAAAAAAAGGGTTTGTTTTTTCCGCCTGGGCCTGCTTTGATGTTTCAGGATTTTGGACCAAGGACAGTCCAGTCACTCGACTCCCTTGGACTGTAGACTGTCCTTGTTACTCGAGATTAAAGCAACCCCTCTTTTCTTTGCAGTCTTTGAAACTCAGAAGTCTCATTCCGGTCGGCCACCAAAGGGGGTCTTCCGAAGAAACGATGCCGAGCGATTTTCTGCATTGATGAGGATGGATGGGCGCACGGCGATATGGGTGAGCCTGCCGCTCCTGTTGCTCTGCCATTTCGGAGGTGTGATGGGCTGTGGCAAACTCATGCCCTATGGAAGTGAGTACACAACTGTTTCTGATAAATCGTTCCAATTCTTAATGCGGAAGCATGTCATTTTAGATGCAAGTTTTGGTTACTGCAGTTGAATCTTGATTTTATAAACTCTTGGGGACATTTTGTTTGGGGGAATTATCATAATATGGAAGATGCTGAGCTGGTAAAAAGTTTCCAGTTGCTGATATTGCTGTTGCTGTTTTATTCCTCATATGTTCATGTTTTATTTTAATGAAATACTTTTCATTTTTTTATGAGTTGATGTATTTATTTGGTGGATAATTTTACCTTTTCAGGGCTTAATTTTATTTTTTGCCCATTATTTTTTTCATTTTAATTAATAGTCTAGTTAAATGGTTTGGTTTGCTTAAAAATTAACCATTTAGTTTTAACTTTCAACTACATTGTCTTATGCAACGTTTGACAAACAATTCAGCACATTTTATTTTGATTAGTTTGGTGAAAAACTCCAGTGTTCCACATTGTTATGATTCCTCCTCTTGTTTCAGAAATAGGTTTTCAGCCTTGAAAAGCTGCTCATAAATTAGAGGTTCCTAAAATTGATTGTTAACTGAAAACCAAATGCTATCAGAAATGCAGTAAATGCTAAATTTCAATACCTATGATCGGAATTTTAAAATCAGTTCTAATTTGTCAACATGTACTATTTTAGTGGTTGATTTTTCTGAATAAGATCTTTGAAGTATGTCTGTGTATCACACTTAAAAATTTCCTTACGCAAGAAAATAATTTTTACACAAAATCCCAGTTACTGTTTATTGAGTTCGTAATTTATCACTAAAGAAAGATGCATATACTAAGAGATAATAGTGTAGCTACGCAGTTGCATGAAAACAGTGGAACTACTTCAGCAAAAAACTGTTATTTGGAAAGAGCACAAACACTGCAACCATGTTTTATCCTTGGTAGAACCCTTAATAGAGTCTGATAGCAGTTATCTAACTGATATGCTCGATGGTTCCCTGGTATCCAGACAGTGGGAGCCCAAATGTTCAATTTTTTGTGCAGAATAACAATCATAGTTGTATATAAATCTCTAAAATGTTTCAGCAGACAATTTTTAACCTTAAATTCATTTTCCTAGACATGACCCACGACCTGGACCTGGTAGTGGGCTCCAATCTGACCGTGCAGTGCCATCTATTTTCCCACGAAATCGAGCTCAACCACACGAACCATGCGGTTAGTGCAGAAAACCTGCTCCTGAAATTCGAGAACTCCTACCTGGATGCGGTTAGGATCGTGGACAATCTCACTGTGGAGTATTTCGTGCCAAATGCTACCGTCAACGATAGTGGTCTCTACTCATGCTACCTGGATATTCCAGGAAGGAGTAACAACATTCTGGTCTGCTTGTCGAACATTGCAGTGGGATGTAAGTTCTTGTTCAGTGTTATTGACTTTGCCTCATTTTGCATGCGAGTTACGTGTGTAATTACGTTTTTTGTATTAATTTATGTAGGGGAATGTGGGATAAAGTGAAATAGCAAGGCAAAATGAGTTCCATCGAAGCGCTTAATTTAGCCGCCCTGGCATCTAGTTTGTCATTAATTGTTTTCTTCATTCGAAAAGTTAAAAATGATAATATGCGAATGAAGAATATTTTAAAAATATATATAGTGTAACCCCGATTTTACCTTGTCCACTTCATACGTTATTCCGCTTCCGACGTTATTTTTTGCTGGTCCCTGAAAATTACTATACTGATAGAGTTTAAAGATTCCGGATATTCCATAAAAATCGTTTTTCATCCACAAGAGCCTCACAAACTTTTCTGTTTGCATTTTTTTTCAAGAGAGATTAGCTTCATTGTTTTAAAGCCGCTCTGTGTTTTTTCCCGTTCAGTGCTAACTAAGAGGAGCTTCCTCCGATTGTCCAGTCTGATCTATCTACCTTCACAACAGCTGAAAACTAAAGCTGCTGACAGTGACACTCTTTTTGAAATTCTCCCAGAAGTCAATGTCGCATGTACTAGTTATGAAAATGCAGTAAAACCTGTAAAATTGAGCACCCTTGTAAGTTGATCACCTGCCTAAGCTGACTGCTTGTGGCAAGTGCAGAGGGAATCCTAACTCATATAAATGAACCTCTATAAATTTGCCCCTAACGTTCTGCACGGAAAGTGGGCAACTTACTTTATAAAAATAATATGACTTTGTTCAACATATGGGAAAAATTATCATTTATTTACCCCCCTCCCCTCCATATGGCCATATGTTAGTAGACATTAGTTATGTTTCAAATCTGTGTAGTAAATTTATTTGGAAACATTCTTCATTTGCTGCATTAAAAAGGTATACTAGATAAAATTATATCGATTGTAAGTAATTGTTTTTATAGAAATACTTTCATAGTCGGAAAGTATTGTCTACAAGATATAAAATGCAAGTAATTGAAGTATAAATGTATGCAATAATTCTGCCTGTTACAGATCCACCTTTGGAAGTGACATATTTTTCCTGTATTAGCGACGACTTTCGCAATCTGACCTGCAGGTGGGAACTGCCATTCAATCCTGTGAACACAGACTACACTCTCAACGACCTTTTGCGTGGCATAATGTGAGTAATGAGATTGACATTTAATAAGTAAGGGGAGAATATTCAGTTACATGTTTTTTGGCACTCTTTATTCCATCTCTTTCTAAGCTTTTTCTGACTGAACATACTTCCGCATCATTCTGTTTTTTAGTGAACCCAACGATACTTTTAAAAATCATACACAATATATGTGCATTTTGAGATTTTTGGAAATGAATTAAAGTCATTTTTATTTTATATGATACAAATTATAAGTAATTTTAATTATTTTTTAGCAAATTTAAATAAGCCGCCTATTGCTGATACTACTCTTAATGCTAATTCCCGTTGTAGATTATTAATTATTTTGAAACAAAAATACTGTTTCTGGTGTCCTATGTTTAGATCCCTTCAAAGCTTTAGAGCAGGAGTTGGCAAACTAAAGCCCTTGAGTTACATAAGGCTTACATTTTGTGTCTTCCCGTTTTGCAAACAAAAATGGAGAAAAATGCTTAATAAAAGTAAAATTTGGAATTTCCTTACATTAAATTTAAATTATCTTCTGCATTTTAGGGATAATTCGTTAAATTATTACTTTTCATGCTGGTACTAGACTCTCTCTAACTATAGTTTGGATAATTCAACAGCCCTCTCCTATTAATTTTAATGTTGTTTTTTTGTTCCATAACTGAACTTATTTTCAGAGAAAAGTAATCATGCTTGTAAAATCTGCTTAAACTAGCTAACAAAAACACAAGAATGTTTATTTAAAATATTTTGGCTGGATTAGGCCTGTTGAAAAAAAAATATATATCTTCAAACAAAGTTTGTTTGTATTTTTTAATTCAGTTGCTATTTTGTTTAGTGGTGTTTTGTTAAATGATGTATTTGTTATACAATAAATAAATGGTTAATAAAGAGTTATATGCTGTGCTATTTATTTATTCCAATGATATTTATTCATTTTTTTCAAACCAAGGGTAGTGTTCCATGTGCTATTACAAAATGTTTAGTTTAACTCTGACTTCAAAATATTTTTACCATTTTACTCTTCCTTTTTTGGAGAAACAACTGTGGGATTTTAAAAAATAGTTCAAAAATTTATTTAGTCTCAAAACTAGCTCAATTTATTTTTTTAATATTTTACAGGAGAGACAAAAAACATGTCATGCCCTGCCCACTTCATTTTTTAAAAAGGCTTTCTTTTGTTAGAAAAATGTTCAGTCAACATTTGACTTCATTTTTGTTCTATTTTTTGAATGAGCAGTATTGTCTCATTATTTACAGATAAAATAAGTTGGATTGAGCTTGTTTTATAGTAAATCAGATTTTTACTTCCTTTTACGTAGTAAAGGAAGTATTGTGATCGCGAAAAAAAAATCACTCAAATTTGAGTCTAAATTTTGATTTTGCTCATCCCCGAATGAATGTTTAGTAGTTTTTTCGACCTGTCAGTACGTGCATATGTACCTACCAACATATAAGCAGCTGAAAAATCCTTTTCAACCACCCCCGAGTTAATTACGACGAGTTTTCTCGTGACGTCTGTATGTGCCTCGCATAACTCAAAAACCATATGCCGTAGAAGCTTCTAGCTTGGTATGTAGGCTCTGAGGATGGTCTAGTTGTGCACCTCCCCTTGTGGTTGCATTCGAATGTTCCCAAGGGGCTTTTACCCCTTTTTTGGGGTAAATTAGTGTTAATTTCAATGCAAACTCAAGTGATATGAATTTGTGCAACCACTTGGCAATATGTCGCCAAGCTTTTGGTCGCCGTGTTTGACGCCAACTTGGCGACATATCACCAAGTTGGCGACAAATTTGGCAGAAAAATATTTTTTGAACTTGGATTCAACTTGGCGCTATTGGCGATATTTTGCAAAAAATTCTCTGAATGATATTAAAATCAGCCTTTATAACAAAAAAAATGAGTTAATTAAGCAATTTATTATAATAATGTTTTTAATGGGAGACTAGACTCTCCCCCTTCCTCCAGTCTTACATGATAATCTTGTTTTATTTTGATTCGTAGTCAATCTCAAATCTCACCAATCTCTTCTTTTCCAGTCCTCGCAAATGTCCTGAGGTGATGGGTAAGACCAGCTGCCAGTATCGCAAGGACACTGTACCTCCCTACATGCTAAGTTCCACAAAATTGACTTTTCGTCTGGACGGAAATAATTCACTTGGTAGGAGCCAACAGCTAATCCAAGTGGATCACTACAAAATTGGTTAGTAAAGTTTTGCACT
This sequence comes from Uloborus plumipes, assembly GCA_038373865.1. NCBI lineage: Eukaryota > Metazoa > Arthropoda > Arachnida > Araneae > Uloboridae > Uloborus > Uloborus plumipes. Next base: position 16,663 of record JAXGGA010009827.1, read on the forward strand.
TTTTCCCTTTTTCTTTGTTTTTCATTTTTTACTAGGATTTATTAAATGCAGAACTTTAGAGCAGCATTTCACAGGAACCAAGAGTTTTTTTCCTACCTCTTTATAAAATTTAAAGTGAATAATTAGTTTTAACTTTCTGGTATTTCTTACACCATGTGTTTTGCTTATTGGGCTGTGATTTGAATAAGATTTTAACTTAGCTTCAAAGATAAGATTAGAGGATAATTACATACTTTTTTACTACTAGAAATGCCCAGCTATCTATTTATAGATAATCTATTATTTCAACTACAAAATACTGTAAGTGAATAAAACTTTATCCATACTCTACTTATGAAGTATAAAATGTAATTAAAAAAGATTTTTCAAACATTTTCATTTTAAAATTAATCGGGCTTTAACGGATTAAATTTAGCTTCTGGGTTTGCAAATCTAGCGGTCAAATCAAAATTTTTGCTTATAACATTTTCACAGAGGTTCTGCAGGAACAATGAAGCTGGGAAACGTCGTTTTACATTTGCTAATTAATACTGTGCAGAATATTCTTGCATATGCAATTCAATTTTTTAAAGTAACTATGTTAAGTACATTGCAACTTGTATTTCACAAATCCACTATTGTTCCTACTAGAATACAAGAGAAATTATTTTTAAAACAACACCGAATTTTCTTATCATTTATCAAGATGTTTTTTTAGTTCACCGTTTCTTGCATGTCTGTTCAAGCAAAATCTTGTGCATGATTTTTAACTAACCACCTTTAAGCACCACATATTTAAAGTGAAAAAAGGTCTTTATTTTTATTTTGTTTTAATATTGGCTTTCATTTTACAGTGAAACCGGGCATGCCTCGAATCCTGCCGATTTTCAATGCTACGGCCAGGAGCATCCACCTCAAATGGAGGCCTTCAAAGAACTTGGACTATGAATCCTTTCCTCCAGGACTCAAGTACAGTGTACAATACTATCCCGCACTGTATCCGGACAACATCCAGGTGTGCCATTATATAATAGCATTGAAATTATAGTTGATTAAAGTTTTTTTTTTTTTTTTGAATTTGTTTCATGAAATTCTTTCTGAATATTCATGTTTGTTTTATCTTTTATGTTACAAGAATATCGGTTACTTGCTGTATTTTTGCTCTACTCTCTACAACTTCAGTCTTAGTAATCCTAAGGTTCAGCTTTTTACATTAGAATGTTTTACTATGATTTGCGACAGACCCTCAGTTGTTGGAAAATGTTAAGAAATGAACATACATAATGCAATTTTGTCATCAACAAATAATAGAATTTAATGTTATTCAAGATTAATCTTAACACACGTGTACTTCTCTATCACAGCACTTTGAAGACAACAGGCATTTTGTAATCTTAAACGTCTTAGTTTCTTCCCTTTCATTTTAAATTGGTTATTTTGCAACAAATTATGTTGTCTTGCAATTGGCCTCAGAAATCATGAGGTCCACATTTAAGGCCTCCAAATATCTAGGGTTCCCCAAAGGTATTTAATTATTTTTTTAAATTATGTATTGTAATTTGATAATTTTTAGAAACAGTGTTTGGTAAAGATAATTAAATAAATAAACCTTTTAAAAGTGGCATTTTGTTCAATGTAATGCCCAAGCTTTTTATCGTTTATTTGGGATTCCACCTAGTGGGTACTCTCGGGACTGTGGCCTATGCCCCGAAGTATCTATCTCGGTCCCAGCTCGGAGTGTATGTCACTTTTTGTGTGTGTTTGAGAATTCTGCTTGTTGAAAGAGGCGAGATCCTCAGTTACACTTTGCTCCATTTTATCCCCGTCTTCCTTCCTTTTAGTGTGAAACCTTATGATAACCATGTATTGCCTAATTACGTCGAAGAAAATCCGAGAGACTCATGAAAGTATTCCGTATGAAATTGGTTTGACTCATATATCACTTAAAATGCCTAAGCAGGGTGGCCACAGACCTGGAAAACAGGGAAAACCTGGAATTATCAGGGAATTTGAAAATTCTGGAAAAATCAGGGAATTATCAGGGAATTTGGGAACAAATCAGGGAAAATTAAATCAGAGCTCAAGTCCATAATTTTTCAATACTGAAGTATAAAAAAAGATTACATATTTGATTATTTAAGGATATTTTAGAGACTAACTATAAAATTTTTCAAAACCATGGTGAATTATTCGTAAACAGAGTCGTAAAAGTAATTGCTGGCAGTTTCTGGAGTAAGGAGAGTGAAAGGGGATGGAAAGTTTGGGATATCTTCCCGGGAATGTTTTGAAAAGCTGAAGTCTGGCTGATTTTAGTGACGTAAAACTAGTGGGGTACAAGTGGCTTTTTTTTTTTTTTTTGACAAAATTACAAAACTGCAGCATTACAATCCCAAAATTTAAGCAATCTTTGGGGAACTTAGAAGAAGGGTTTCGACTGTTGTAACTTAAAATTTAAAAAAAATCTAAAGCATTAAAAGGTAAATTTTAGACTACTTTGTATAACTGAAAGAGAGAGAGGAGTCGGAAACTTTCTACCGAGAAATGTTTAAGACTAAGAGGGGTAAGACTTTTAGTATTTAGTGATGTAAAAGTAAAGAGGGGGTTAGGGTGCTTAGGAAAGAGGGAAAGTCTGAACATGGACATTTGGATCCTCTTTCATGAACTTATAGGAACTGATTCGGAGGTACTCTGTTTCAGGCTATCTTTGGGTGAATTCAAAAAAGGAAAGGATATCTCTAAAAAAATTTTTAAAACTGAAATCCTAAATCGTTTAAGGTGCTTTAGGCAATATTAAGATAAAGGGCTAAGAAGATTTTTGTTGAAAAAATCCAAAACTAGAGTCTTAAAGATGTAATTATCATCGATCTTTCATGAGCATAGGACTTTGGGATTGTTCTGGAAATTTTTGAAGTTGGATTTATTGCTATTTTTCAGTGACTTAAGAGAGAGAGAGTATTCGTTGGATGTCTGCTGAATTTGTTTTGAAATTGCAGTCTTGAAATTTTAGGGGGTGTAAAGATAGGGGTGGGTGCTCTTCCAAGAAAAAAAATTCTAAAACCGAAACGTTAAAAATCCGAATGTAAGCCATCTTTTGATGGATTTAGGAGAAGGGGGTTGAGGGCTTTCTCTCAAAAAAATTTTTGAAACTGAATTATTAAGTACTTTACTTTAAGTTATATCTTAGAGTGGCTCAAGCAGAAGAAATTTTGAGGCTCTTGCCCAAATTTTTTTTTAACTGAAGTTTTAAACCTTTTAGTTTTGTGATGTAAATATAGAGTGAGAGGAGTCTGTTCAGAAAAAATCTTAAACTATTAGATTGAAAATACTTATTTAGGCCATCTTTATTGATAGTGGGTGAATTCAAGGATTTTCTCCCTGAATGCATGTAAATTATGCTATTTTATGGATTTCTTTTAGTGACTTAAGGAGGAAGGATTTGAGGTCTCTCTGCCGAAAATAATTTAATTTAAAATAGAAGGCATAAAACTTTGAGGACTGTTTGGTGAAGAAATAGTATGGCTTATACGAATTTGGCCGTCTTAGGTAAACTTAGAGGAAAGGGTTTGGGCTTCTCTTTTTGAAAAGTTTTCTTATCCGACACATGATATTAAAAGCACTATTTTAGACCATCTCCAGGTGTCTTAAGAATGGGGGAAGGGGGGGGGGTTGTGTGGTCTTGAAAGTTCAATTTTGTCTTTTGGGAAGTTAGAGGAAAGAGTAGAGATGGAAGATGCAATTGTTTCCTCAAAAGTTTTTAAAAACTAAGTAAAAAATGTTTAGGCTCTCTTTGGAGACGTTGGAAGTTTCGTAAACTGATAGTTGAAGGGGAAAAAAATCCTTGTGTGTGTGTGGGGGGGGGGGGGGTAATGACATTTTTTTAGTGCTGTTCAATAAGTCAAACTGACTATGTAGCTTCATATTTTCTTAACAAATTAGCAGTCTCAAACGCCTTCCTTGTTATTGTTGCTCATTTTTTTACATAAATATAGTGCCTGAAGTAGTTTATACAGCCAGACATATCCAAGTATCAAGGAAGAGCAGAAATTAAGCTTCAAGAGCATGAGAAACGAAAAAAGAGAAATCAGGGAAAATTTTAGTTATGCAGGGAAAAATCAGGGAATAGTCAGGGAAAAAGATTTTGTTCTTCCTGTGGCCTAAGGATATCCCCCCTAAGGATGTGTGCTAAGGATATCCCAGAAAAAAATCCCTTGATGTAGGAAATTTTGAAAAAAAAAGCTCACCATTAAACTTATTTTTGCAAATATTATCTCTCATATTATGCACAATTTTTATTTTTTTCTTAAATACGTTTTAAGTATGTGTTATTTTCACTTTTCTTTAATGTTTCAATTAATTGTTCCATATGTAATTAATGTAGAGACCTTGCATAATTTGAGATTATAATTTGAGAAGAATAGTAAAAAATATCCCTATTTTTCCCCGACAATAAAAAATGGAATTGTGGCATATCACAACTATCTACTAGATTCTTTTCTTGAAATGTTAGCTAGTGTGAAACTTATATTTGACTATTATGTCACATTTTATATTATCTTCTTTGTTTGCAGGAAGTTATTCTCCACTTCAAAGAAAATGGAAGTCTGCTTTTGGAGAATCTTATTCCACACACTGATTATATCTTCAAAGTCCGCTGCCGTTCTCCGTACTCGGAGGGTGAGCACATGTGGAGTCCGACTGCCGTAGCACCTGCCGGAACCTTGGCTGATGGTATGTTAAGGTTTAGGACACTATCTTAATGATATCTGCTGTTGTTTGTTGTTGTTTCTGAAACCACTCGAGTTCCCGAGTCCGATCAGACATATCTACCAAATTTAACTCGGAATAAGTACTGCTTCCGTTTTTAAGAGCACCATTAAGGTGGAAGTCCGATTTAGCTCAGAGCGTTCTGTTCTGTTGATCCGGACCAAAGTCCGAGCCAACCCCTGGTCTAGTACCCCCAGAGGTATCTTTTCACTTGGAGGACTTTGTGACCACGACCCCTATTTTACGTCGCCCAGCCACCATTAGTAATGCTGGTGGATCTCTGATCGGCTAGGATCGAACCTGGGACCCTCCAGTTCCCAGTCAGATGCCTTACCGATCAGGCTACCACGGCCCATAATGATTTCTTGTATGTGCTGTTACTTATTTAGTTATTTGCACGAAGTTAATAACTGGATGGACATACTTCAGATTGTAAGCAGTATGCTTTGCGAAAAGTAAGTTGTCTGTAAGGGAGAATCATGTTGTAAAATTCAAAAACAATAGAATTTAGGACATAAGCAGATGTAAGTTTTTTTTTTTCCTTTTTTTTTCCTTTGGAGCCCTTTTTGTGCTGTAGGTGGTAATAAAATTAATGCCTTTTAGTTAGCTCTTTTTTCTTATTACAAGATTATTTTACATTTTCTCCATGGAAATGAAAGCATATTTGCCAACTCTGCTGCTCTAGGTTTTCGGGATTTTGAGCATTTCTCTCTATCTCGCGATTTTTATTTAAAATTTCCAGGCTTTTATCAATTTCAGAGAAATGGCTTTTATTTGGCTTAAAAAAATAAAAAAACAAAGTTAGAATATTTTTGCAAAGGATGTTTTTGCAGTTCTTATTTTTCCTTAAATAAGGTTTAATTATGTATGAAGTGTTAATTTAACTTATTCTTCTGTTTCCTGTTTTAATTGTTCTATATGTATATAACCTAAGAAACTTGCCTTGAAGGATAGTAAAAAATTCCTATTTTTCCCTAAACAACAATGAAAAGTGCAATATTGCCGTCCATTGCTATCTTCTATACCGGATTTTGAAATGTTGCTAAATATATGTAAAAGGTATCCCAGAGAACGGTTTTGAAGCATTTACAGGGCGAGGACTCAGTCACCTTTCTCACCTTTAGTCACCTTTTTAAACCTTTCTTGAAATGTGTTTTAGAAAAATCTACTTTTTATAAATAAAATTTTTGAAAAGTATGAATTTTCATTTTCTTACCTGAAAATAAATGGAATTTTGAAAAAAAAAACTGTCATTCAAACATTAAAAAATAGTGCTTCAACTGTGGCTCATTCACAAAACAAAGCCTTTTAGAAGCACCTGTTTAAAAAAGTTTCAAACGGAAACAAAAAACAGATGCACCTGTTCCAAGGATACTTGGAAGTTCTTTTTCTTTTTTTTTTTTTTGTTCTTGAAACAAAATTCCATTGGTGATTTGCATAGAGATGGGGAGAAAAACAAGGATCAAAGTTCTTATCTTTACCCTTATGTTCTTAGCTCTTTTCTGCTCTACCCCCATAATTTCAAGCAGGGCAGTGGTTCAAATCCACTCCGAAATTTTTTTCAAATCTGTTCCAAAACATAATCTTTATTATCCTTTTCGTGCTGAAAAAAGACTTATAACTTTTATTTATTTTTTAAAATTTCATTTGAAAAAAAAATATTGAATGATTTTACAAACCACAGTGCTTTATATGCAGTATTTGTTTTTATTGTTGGGACTATCATCTCTTGCAAAACAATACAGCGTTTCCTTCAAGTTTTAAACACTTGACCTTAACGAATATACATTAGGGTGGTCCTTATTTTCGAAGGTCAAAAATATTGTGGTCTCACCCCTTAATCTGGTTCCATTTGGGGAAAAAAATGAATCACCTCAAATTTTAGCCCTTTTAAGCAATATTTAAAGGTAGCTCAATGACACTGAACATTCACCGAAACTTTAATTTTCACGCAATTCTGAAGTTTCTTCAATTTATTTATTTATATCCATTTATATGCTTATGTAATATTTATATATTTATGTATTAATTTATTTATAATAGAAAGCATAGTATTCTCACATTTCATTTGAAAGCCTAAAAAACAAAGGTAAAGCTGCACGAGATTGATCTCCTCCGCAGCGAACGTATCGCGTGCAAGAATGCGTATGACTCAGACTCAACCTCAGTTTCATTTTGTATATGCTAATGCAACACAATGAGCTCTATTAACTGCAGCTGTACTTCTGAGTTAATTGTTTGTTTGTTTACATGTGATTAGGCTCTTCCAAGGAAAATTATAGCTTTAAATCTTTCATTTTCGATGGAATGCACTATATTTTGAAATGAAAATAAGTATAATATTTTAACTAAAAATAAAGACTAGCAAGACGAAATTAAATTATAACTATGGAAACCAGATCCATAAAAAATGATAGAATAGATTACAGAAAGATAAAGTACGAAGAGAGAGAGAGAGGAAAATGAAGTATCGATTGCATTAACACCTTTTTCGCCACATGATGATGATATAGATGAAATCTATTACATTGAGAAAAAAAATGAATCACAAGCAGATCTTTCCTGCTCAAAACTTTCTAAAAGAGAACTTCTTAAATGCAGTATAGCTTACTGCAGAAACTGTAAAGAGCCTAGGTTACAACATTGACAAAACTTCGGCCAATACATCTTCCATTCGAATGCTAAGAAAATAGAACAAAGTTGAGCAAACTCATGAACTTGAGAAAAATTTCCTTTAACTGTTCATTGGGACGATGGGACGGCAAACTTTTCCCTGAATTAACTGACAAAGGAAAAGTAGATCTCTTGCCTAATGCCTATTTTAGTTTCAGAAAGCGAAATTTCTAAACTTCTTACAGGTGCCAAGTTACCATCTGGGACTGGAGAAGCTGTCGCATCAGCAGTTTATGAAGCAATAGACGACTGTTACATTGCAAGAAGAGTGAGAGCAATGTGTGCTGACACACATGTGTGCTCAAACACAGGTCAAAATAACAGTGCCTGTTGTCTTCTTGAGCACATAAATATCAATATTTCAACAGCTGCATCTCAAAAATTCGCGAAACATCTTTGGTTTCAAGATTTAATAGCATAGCTATATATTTGACAATAATGTACTCCTTTCTACAAAACGCAATATGGTGAAAGCTATGAAAGATGTGAAAAGTCAAAATAATCCTCCAAAACCTGCTATTATAAAGTTGAAAACGTTTAAAGAAAAAAAGTTTGAGGATTTTGTGACAGAAACATCAATTTAGTTTGAACAGATGAGAATTCCAGATGGGTTCTTTAAGTCGATCCACTTAACTGGAATGACCGACTAGATTTTCATCAACATTCAAAAATTTTAAAATCTATGGCAGTCATAAATGATTATGCTGAACGTGGTATAACACTTATTTAAGTTCAGTGGCTTATTAACAAAAGATAAGTCTCAATTCCAATTCTTAATGCAAGTGGTTGAGAAGCACAGAAGTGAACATCCAGACAGCCACAAACAAACACTGTTAAGTACCAAATCATCTATGGCAAACATTAATGTTTCTACTTTTTATTGTATTTAAATCAATTATGTGTACGTTTTCTTAATTTATATCTATCTTTTATAACAGCATAAAGTAAAATTATGTAAAAATTACTTTGTTTTGTTTTCATGCTATCATTGACTTATTAGCCGATATGCGCTTAACTTCAAGCTCATTGAGCTACCTCTAAATTTTAATATATTTTGCTAAAACTTTTTGCGGATCATTTTCTCCCTAAAAGGAACCATATTGGGGGGTGAGACCGAAAAAAAATCGAAATTTTGAAAATCATGCCTTTTAACCCTTCACTGCACGGTGTGCCAGATCTGGCACAAACCAAATAAACCCTCATATATTCCTATGATTTTTAAATGCAGTTAAACTGAGCTTTGTGCCCCTTCTGGAACATTGCTATAACAGTTTAGTGTGATTTTTATGCACTAGTCAGCTGCACTAGTCTAGGTATTACAGTTCTTGCTTTTTTTAAAAAAAGGGTCTGCATTTCCGTTAGAAGTGTGCTTAGTCATTATTTCCTTTGTTCCAAAAATGTTTAAATACACTTAGTGGAAAGTTTGTTTATACCACTTATGACACAAAAACATTGTAGATTATTACACTTATCGGTATACAAAGCATATGCTATGTGCTTTGTGCCATATATAGAACAAACAATTAAAACATCATTTTTGGTGCACATTTTTAAGATTAATTTTTTTCTTCTTTTTTCCTGAACTCAGGGTTATTTAAAAGGTAACAAATGATTTTTTTCATGAAAATATAAAAAATCGTGCAATGAAGGGTTAAGGACCACCCTAATATACATGTGTATATCAAAATTCTTTAAATATGAAAATACTGAAGTGTTTATTTACCCTATTTTATCGATGACAAAAAATATATGAATTTTAGATATTTCTTTTTTCAAATTTACGTACACATCCATTCTTTTGAGTTACTAAAAATACATAGAATTTTTAACAGGGGGTGGAAATATGCTGAGTATATGTTAAGATTTTTTTCTTCATTTAATACATTCGTCATCTTTCACATTTGCTCATGTAAATACCCTTAAAGCATCACATTCTCCTTAAATTAACCTATTGTAACAAAAAATGACAATATTCGAATGACATAAAATTTTATTAATCATATAGAACTCAAAAGAAATGTGTTTTGGTAAAACCCTCCCCAAAATAAGACTGGTTACGGTCGTGATTTCAGGTGTTAATTTAATTGGTTTCAAAGAAAAATATTTGAACATAACATGGAGTTTACTCTGAAAGTTCTTTGAAAATATTTCCTAAAATGGTTTATTTTGTTACTTCCAGCCCTATCATATTCATGTTCAGAATCTAAGTCTTTTAAAATAGTATGTAGGCTATTTTGGTAAAAGTCGGAAAAAAGGATTATCGTTTTCTGCTTTTTGATTTCTTAGCAAATTACTTTTGGTCACCTTTTAGTTAATTTTTTGTCACCTTTTAGTCACCTTTGTTTCAAAATTTGTCACCTTTCTCACCTTTTTCAAAGACCATCAGCAGTCCTCGCCCTGCATTTATCTGAAATTTCATTTTGCACTGCTCCGTTAAATGTATATGTCATTTTGAAAATCATATATTATGTATCTGTAGAAGTAATATTAAATAATTTGGCTTTACATTGTATCTTACTAGTTCCTTACTTGGCTCCTGAAATTGCTAGTTCTTCATTTGATGTCGAAACCATCCTCGGAAACAGGACTATCACTTTATATTGGAGGGTAAGTGTTCAGTTGTGCATATAATTTAAACTCTTTCAAAGTATTGAGTTTTTTTTTTTTTTTAAATAATGAAATATCTGTCTTTTACAATGATCCTGTGAACTGTAATTTTTCTGAAAATTTCATTAAACGAGCCATTTGGCCAGCTCTATTTTTTGAGGCATATGACTTGTAAGAGTAGTTATTTCAGTCTGCCCCACATTTTTAGTTTTAGAATGTATCCAAAATCTTCATTTTATCTTCATTTTATAAAATAGTATGATCAGTTTAGTAAAATTAAAAAATGAAAGTATTTGTTTCATATTACACATCATTAACAATCTCAGACCCAGCAAAAACATGCTGGTTGTGAACTTGATTCATTTCTCTCTTTTCTTTTTGAGAAAATAAGAACAGCATTTTTGTTATTTTAGAACAATCTTTTTTAATTTGCAATGCAATTCTGCGGATTTTTCTCATACCAAAAATTTTCAAGAAAATTTCCAGTTTTTATTTAAAATTTTTTTCAGCTTTTGCTTTTTTAAAAATCTATTTGAGAGAAAAAACCACCAAACATAACAAGCATATAACTTCATACTTAAATACATTTCAAGAATTTTAAATTATACTTCAAAAAGGATACTTAGTGATAAAAGTAGGAGTAATTCTGAAGTATTTGATCTAGTAGAAATTAAATAGCAAATAGTTATAAATATCTACAGAAATGTTGTGTAATTTTTCAGTATTTCTAATATAACAGTTAGTGATATACTGATCACTTGACACTTCAGCATTGTATCAATGTTTTGTTTTATAAATACTTTTTTCCCCCTTTCTGGGAAAAATTAAGTTTTACATATAATTATAGGCTTAAAAAATGCATTACACTATCATGTCTGTTGAATAAAAGTTTATTTTTTAAATGTACTTATGAAAACATAATTGAGGTCTTATAAATTTTAGGGTGTGCCTCCCCAATTTGAGAATGGGAGAGATTTCCACTACACCATAGAGTACCACCTCTATCACGTTCCATCCAGGGTGGTGCGGGAGATGTCGGCCATCAACGTGGGTAAGAACACGTTCCACAGTTTCAGCCACCTGGACGCCCAGTCTGCGTATTTCTTCAGGATATCCGCAGTCAACGAGATGGGGCCTTCTTATAATACATCCGAGATCATCGTCGACAAAGCCGAGAAGCGTGAGTTGTTTATTTAATTGTTTATTTTATTTTACATTTTTATAATCTCATGGCATTGTTTTCACATTCATGATGGAAGCTTATACTTGAGGGTGAACTTTACTAATGTCAATGACTAAATGATGCCGAAAAAATGAAGTTGCTTATCTGGAGCTTGGTTAATCATCTTAAATTACTGAGAAAAATAGTTTATCAAGCATACTTTCTATATATGAAATAACTCCAAATAAAAGTTGCTTCTTGTTATACAATAAAACATAAAATTAAAATAGTATTCAATTTTTAATCACCACTAGCGAGTGGCGACTGCTGGTCTCAACATTTACATTGTATATATGTAGTGTTTCTGGCCTAAATTGCTCTTTGTCCTTTAGTGCTGGAGGGGCCCAGGGACATCGTTGTACTCTCTCACGGAAACGGAAGCTATGAGGTCTCCTGGAAGATGTCCAACCGCCGTCCGATGAACTACACGCTGTTCTGGTGCCAGAGCCTAAAGCCCAGGCCGGTCAAGTGCAACGGGGCCCTGTCCTGGCTGCACACCCTCAAGCAGCAGGTGGAGCTCCAGCTCCCAGACAAGAGCAACTACCAGTTCGCAGTGTCTGCCAACGACGGGGGCAAGTCTTCCGGGATGCACTGGGCCTCCTGCATCGTCGCTCTCAATGGTGAGTTTGTCTTAACCCGTTACTGCCCGGCAAGGGCAGATCCATAAATGTTCCAAGGAAGAGGCGATTAGTTTTTTTTTTTCTTTCTTGCCCATTTTTTTCGCCATGTATCCTTGTTAACACATGTTGATTACAAATGTTTTTGTCTTCCCATTTCGAAAAACTTCCAGATCAGAGCCCGGAATCCCCATCCTTTCCCTTAATATCATCAAAGATCAACTCTGTACCTCAGAACCAGACTAACGTAAGTCCATTTTCGTCATTTTTCGATAGAGGGGAAAAACGATTGTCGAATACATCGTTTTTCCCCTCTATTGAAAAATGACGAGAATGGACTTACGTTAGTCTGGTTCTGAGGTACAGAACTAAAACTGCCTTTTTTGAATTTCAAATATCTAAAAACTGCTGGAGAAGAGTCCCTCAAGGGAGGGGCGATCGCCTCCCATCGCCCCTCCCTTGTATCCGCCCTTGCTGCCCGGTGATCTATTTATAGATCACCTCTTTTCAGACCCCTCACTGAAAACAATACCTTTTTGTCACTTCTTATTGGCTGGTTTCGTTACACACGAGGCTGTACCCCTGAAAAATGTTTGAACCTTTCTTTGCCTGGTCATTCCAGCAGGCAAGCCTTAAGTTAGTCATATTGGAGATTCATAGTGCAGTTTTCAATTCTCGGTATAACGCAATTTTTTAAAAAATATATTATACTTTTCTTTAGCTGGCTTTAATTTTACAAAAACTTTATTCCTAATTTACAAAATTGGTATTTTCAAAGATAAGGTTAGAGGAAAGTTGTTACCCACTTTTTTACTACCAGAAACTCCCAGATATCTATTTATAGATCATCTATTATTTCATCTACAATAGGGGTGCACAACCTTTTTCAGTGAAGGGCCACATATATAGCAGGAGCTCCATTTGAGGGCCAAATGCCAGCCCATCATTTGGAGGGCTCATGAATGGTAATTACCCCCCCCCCCCCCCCCACAGGCTCTGAGAAAGTCATGTTTTTTGTTTTTGAATATACTTTGCTATATTATTTGTATTGAGTACATATCCTTTGCCCCATGGAAAATTAAGAAAACTGGTGGGTCCGGCAGCATGCACCAGTACTTTGCTGATGTTAATAATGTAAGAAAAGTTGTAATTGAAATAGTGAATATTTTTACTAAATGACTTGTTGGGAAAAAATACCAACTTTATTAAAACATGAAAGTACAGAATATTACATATTACATGACTCACAGGGAAAAGTTAAACCTTTTTTAGTGAAGAAAGGTTTTGATCTTATGATACTAAGCAGCCTTTCTCATTAAAGTTGCTTAGCCATCAGAGGCTTAAAACTTTGCATGTTTTGAAAAAATATGTTACATGACTGCAATATTTTTGCAACTTTGTGCTTTAATAATGTTGAACTTTATCACTTATTAAAACTAAAGAAATCAAACATTTTATTCAGCAATACAAAATCAATATGTAATTCGAGCACAATAAGATCCAAAAAGGACTCTTGGCAAAACTGCCAACAGTTCCAAAGGAACTAGGCCACAGTGCAAACACAAAATTCTACCATTAGCTGGATATAATATGAATATCAAACAAAATGATGACTTAACAAAAAAGGAATCATGATACAAAAATTTACAAACATTATTTTTCTAAATATTCAGGGGAATGCCATGAAATCAAAATTAGCAATTGGATATCTGAGATTGAAATTTATCTACCAATTCTTTTTATGGGTTCATTGTTGATAGTTGAAATTCTTAACATGCTTGCATTTTTCTTAATATTGGTTAATCATGGAGGTAAAGATGTTTAGAACTCCAAAAGTCTCAACTATTAGAAACTTCATTTGCATATATCAGAGGCCAGCAAGGTAACTAACTCCATCTCTTTTAAGAGCTTCATCAACAAGGGTACCAAATAATTTAATTTTTACGTGTTTTAGATCGAAAAATATCCATTCGCCACGCGGTGAGTGCAAAAATTAACAAATGGTGGTTAAAAAAATGCTCACATTTGTTTCGAAAAATATGTTTGTATTCTTGCTCAGCTTGATTTGTTTCGTGCATTACGCCAAAAAATAAGAAGAAATATCATAACCTGGAAGCCAATGCTAAAAGATTGCTGAAAAATTACATGTAAACATTTAAAGTGCACTTTGCACGTGGCATTGAAAAACCACATGAAAATATGCCCAAATTGCTAAGCATTTAGCATATAAAAGTCAAATTAGTAGGATTTTGTCATTCAAGTTGGAAACAGAACTTGAGCAATGAAATATTTAAAAATATGTAATATTTTTCAAAATGGGGCAGGTTTTTATTTATTTATTTATTTATTTATTTATTTTTTGTCGGTGGTTGTTACTATAACAATTATTAGGTTTGCTGAATCAATGCCAAGAAGCTATAAAGGGTATGCTGTCCACTGGTTCGTAATTGAAAATTGAAACTTTCTGATCTACTCTTTTTCCCTAGAAAGGTCTAAAATCTTTCTTCAAACGAATTTAGGATCGTTTTTATTTGGTGTGTGTAGTTTAAAATACAGTCAGCAAAACCTTTTCGCTTATTCTTTCCCTTCTAAGTTTAAAAAAAAAAAAATCTTTTTTTTTTCTTTTCAAAAAAAATTCTTTTTTCGTTTTTCACCACAAAAAATCAAATGCACTTGCGGGCCGCAGGTTGTGCACCCCTAATCTACAAAATACTGTAAGTGAATAAAACTTTATCTTTTCTCTTTTTATGGAGCAAAAAATGTAATTTAAAAAGATTTTTCAAAAATTTTCATTTAAAAATGATTTATACGTTAACGGGTTAATGAAAGGCCATAGCTGACGATTCTCCCGATTCATTCAGAAATCTCTCTAATGAAGTAAAAAATTTCAAAATTTCCATCAAAACAACAAAATTCATCAAAAAACATTTTGAGATGTTTTTCTTATTTTACTGAAAATGTTTCAATTAAAAAGAAAAATTAGATCCTGTGGGAGCAACTCGAAGTGTCATGGTAACTTAAATTTCACTGTGTAGCACTGTCGTAAAATCCGAAGCCTCTTTAAGTTGGCATTATATGCCATGCATTAAGGACTTTTAAAAAGTGACGTGACATCTGTAGTGTCGGGAAATCCAAATGTCGCAATAACGAGGTTTAATTTTATTTTGAAATTCCCTTTCTTGTGTTGCGGAAATCATTCAGTCTCCTGATTTTACATGAGTTGAAAATAAAGCTGTAAACAACTAAGCTGAAAGAAATCAGGTGTCAGAAAATCCAATCAGTTTCCAATTTGACGGGAATTTAAATGCTTAAGTCACTCTTTCTTTTCTGCCATGTTTGTCGAAGTTTAATAGATTTTTAATCGATACTTTTCCATGCCTGATTTATAATTTCGTACTTTCATTAAATTACCCTTAATGTTTGGAATGTTTCCTTTTTCAGTTCGCTACAAAGTGAAGAGGGTGGAGCTGACTCCCAAGAATTCAACGAGTTTGCGCATCCAGTGGTCTCTCGACTGTGATGCTCAGAGAGTGATCATTGAAGAGTATGCCATTCATTATTGTCAAGCCCAGGGTACTTGCTGTAGGAACCCCAATGTAGAGGCTTGTCCTGGTGAGTACATGATTTTACGTATGGATCCTTGTGTCCCAGTGCAATTGCATAGGATCATTTCATTAACTCTTCTTTATTTTTTATAATTTTGTTTGGATTGTATATTTTCTGTACCGGTTGTTATTTAATTTTAAATACTTAATTATGGTAATTATGAATGATTATTCTTGAAATTGTATGTTATTTAAAGAAACTTTCTTTTCCCAAAGATCTATGAATATTTTTCTTAATCTTGTATAATTGGAGTAAATTTCAGGAGAATAATACATCTGTGCAGTAAAATGATTTATTAATAAAGGGTGTATGATAATATTGAAATTGTACAAACAGCAATAACAATTCTAAGCATGTTTGAAGTTAAAATTAACATAAATGAAGCACAAATAAGGTAGAAAGTACAGCAAATGGCTATTCAAGGAACAGTGCTATCATAGCTATTTTAAGGCATGTAGCCCCTTCCTCAGTGCAAAAAGCTCAGCAAACAAGAAAGCTGTCTGAGAACACAGCTTTCATGTTGTTTGCTGAGCTTTTTGCACTGAAGAAGGGGCTCCATTGTTGCCTTGAAATAGCTATTTGCTGTACTTCTACCTTATTTGTGCTTTATTTACGTTGATTTTTAACTTCAAATATAGTTCAGCACAAAGCTTATTTGATCATTTTTCATTTAATTCTAAGCATGGGTTTTAGGGCTACAAGAAATCCCTTTTAAACAACAAGAGTTAAAATAGATAAGTTTGTGTCAATAAATGAGCTTAAATCCTGTTATTTTCTTTCCTATTCCAGATTGGAAGACGGTGCATGTTAAAGATATTTCTCAGGAGG
Source organism: Uloborus plumipes (assembly GCA_038373865.1). Taxonomy (NCBI): domain Eukaryota; kingdom Metazoa; phylum Arthropoda; class Arachnida; order Araneae; family Uloboridae; genus Uloborus; species Uloborus plumipes. The sequence continues at coordinate 32,959 of JAXGGA010009827.1, forward strand.
AGTACATTTTGGGCGGATTAAAACCCTTCACTTTCTACACAGCTTTTGTCCGTGCCTACACAAGGACCGGTTGGAGCGAAAACAGCAATGTGGCTAACGAATCCACTATGTCTGCTGGTGAGTGCTTGAATCCTCTTTTTCTGGTCAAAATTTGTTTTATTTGTTGGAGGAAATTAGAATGAAACTAATTATACTCGGTTACTTTAAAATAGGCGTATTAAGTTTAGAAATTTTGTTTCGTCTCCATGGAAACCGCACGAAAGACAACAGTATCACTTTTTTTATGTACTGCTGTTGATGCATTTCATTTTTTTTATGTTTATCAAATTAGGCTTACGCATTTATTTATATCCTCATGTCTCAGTTATTTCTCAGCGTTTTCTAACAAATCTAGACATACATTAATACAGCAAAAATTTTCAAGAAAAAATTGTTCTTTATGAACGTTGATTTCTCAATAGAATGATAGTTTACGCACGAAACAATTCGAACCGTTTGCATTTAACCATTATTGCAAAAGCCAACTGGGAAAATGTTCATAGCGCCGTGTAACTATGACAACCATCGGGGAAAATGCAGAGAGTGGGAAATTAATTTTACTTTGAGCCGCCAGCTATCGTTACACAGGGTTATAATTTATGTAAAAATGTCATAATATGGGAACAATGTTAATCTCTTCCAGCTCCGAGCGATTCTCCCCGAGACGTGGAGGTCCTGGACATCAACCACAAGAAGATCCACATCTCCTTTCGGGCCCCCTCCACCCCCAACGGCCGCATCACCAAGTACCTGGTCCACTATGACCGGTCCCCCTCCGAAGTATACCGACAGGAGGTACCAGCGCAGGAGGGAAAGGAAGTGTACCGGGTATCCATCGGGAAGTCCGTCTTCTACTACTCCAATTATTCCATCCAGGTGAAGGCCTGTGTTGGCCTGGCATGCTCTCAGCTCTCACAACCTGTTTATGCGTTTACGGGGATATCATGTAAGTTCATTTCTGTTATACTAGATTGTAAAAAAGTTCTCGGACAAGCTTTTTTTTTTGTGCTTAAATTTATTAAGGCAGCGATTATTTCTCAAGAAACAGTCTGTTATTATCAATTGCATTTTGCCAACTATCTGCAAGTTTCTGGATCTTGTTAAAGCGTGAACGGATCCAGGAATTTTTCAAGGGAGGAAAAGGAAAGGGAGTTGTTTTCAGAACTTCAAATTTAGAAACATTTCAATAAAGAAAGGCATTTCCCTATTTCTCAAACCTTAGGAACAGCAAAGTCTGTTTAAAATTAAGTTTCTGGAAAGGCAGATTAAAAATATTGAACTTCATTTCTTTCTGTTATTTCCCTCTTGTTCCATTACCAAAGGTGGTTTAAATCGCGTTTTTAAATTTCAGTTTTAAAAAATTAGAGGCAAAAGGCCCCGAAACCTCTTTACTGTCTAACATCAAGAGAAAATGAACTACTACTTTTCAACTTTTAATTTCTACTTTTAGAACTCTAATTTCAAAAAAAAATTGGGTAAAAAGATCCGAACCCCATCCCTTCTCCATACGTCATCGAAGATGACATGCAATTATGTTTTTAAGGCTTCAAATCTGAAACATTTTCAGTTATGAGCCCCCTTGAAGATTATCATATAGGAGCTATTGGGTAACTAAAAGACTAGAGACTGTAGCACCCCTTATACCTGAGTTGTTAGTGTGTGTGTGTATGCTATGTTTATGCAGTAAGTCTCATTTAATTTTTTTTCCCAGATCCGGGTCCAGTGAGTGCCCCCCGTGTGGAAGTGATGCAGTCGTACCTGAACATCTCCTGGGACCCACCCCAGTCCCCCAATGGCCCGGTCGACTTCTACCAGGTATGGAAAGTGAGCAACGACTCGGACCGATCCGAGATCTTCAACGTGACCGACAAGAATGTCCACTTGACGCTCGACCAAGAGTGTGGAGAGAAGGATGACCAGAGGGTCTACTACTTCAGGATAAGGGCGGCCAACGTGGACAGTAGAGGAACGGTCCTGTTCGGGGATTACAGCGCTCCCACCAAGACCACGCTCTGTCCCTCGGGTGAGTGTTTTCGATTTAGAAAGAATCGATTCGAACCTGTTTTTATGCAGTCTTTTGTTAAGCAATTTTTTATCATCACTGTTTTTCAATTGACTTTAGAATATTAAAGTATTTTCCCGAGTGAGGATAAGCTGATCTGAAAGCCTTGACAATTTTATGAATTGTAAAAATATTTTTCGCTTTAAATGGGTTTGTTTGTTAAAATCGAGTTATGCCTCCATAGACTTAAAATTGTACCCTCCAAATCTTTCTGATTCTTTGCTAAATCAGGGAATGGTAGAAGCTAGTTCTTCTGTACCACTAGAATCAAATATATTTGAAAACATTTTGTACCATCAGTTCGCAGCAATTATTTCAGAATACTGCAATGTTAAATTTTAGTACCAACAGTATGAAACTTTGGCAAGACAATTTTTTTTTGTCACCTGGGCTTTGTACACATAGGTAACAACATAAAGTTTAAGTGTCGCTAATTTTATCAAATGGTCTTTTGATAGTCAAATCAAACTTCAATGTCTTTTAAAAAGAAAAAAGAATAATTTTGAAAAAATGAAACTGTGCAAATAATACTTTTTGCAATTTTTTCTCCTTTTAGTTTTTACTGCTTTTAACATATCATTTGCAAAAGGCCAGCCACAAGTTTTTTGAAACTTTGAGCAATGGTAATTTCTGATACTGTATTAACGATTTTAATTTGACTTACTAGAGTTATAAAAATTCATGATGTCTTGTATATGTAAGGTTGTAAGATTTAAGTGAAGTTTTGGCTAATTAAGCCCCCAAAGTTAAATTTTGTTATTTTAATAATGTTAAAATGACACGTGCACTGAAGTTAGTTTTTTGCCCTTACAGATCGTGCAATTGGTCTCGTCATCGGAATTGCTGCGGGATGTGCTCTTGGCCTTGTTGTAATGATCTTTGTTATCTACTATTTGTATAACTGGTAAGTGCTGAGAAATTTCTTCTTTATTGGTTGTAATTTATTTGAAACTTATTCCAGTTCAAGAAACTTGATTTCTAGATTCACCATGTAGTTTTAAAGATTTTTTTAAAATAGCTAAATAAAAACAAAATAACAAAAATATTAATTTACCAAGATGAAAAAGTAAAAATATTTAAGGAGCTGCAAATATATTTTTTGAATAGATGTATGTGTATTATAATGTAATAAATGGCTTAACCCTTTTGTTGATAAAAAATAATAAGTTAATATTATTAACCCACCACATATTGAATTAAAATTAACCCACCACATATTGAATTAAATCAACATTCAGTTAACTGTCGCTTTTAACCTTTTGGATCCGGGCTGTTCATATAGAAATTTTTCTTTCGACCCAGGTAGTACGACAGTTGAACCACAGATTTCTTTTCCATTGAAAAGAGAAGGTATAAACTGTCGCACCAGACGTATAAAACCTTGAAAAAATCTTCGGCTCCAAAGGGTTCAGGTGAAAATTTCAACCCCCGTCCTCTAAAGAAAAAAGACTTATGGTACAACATTTGTACCACCCGGTTCCTAAATGTTAAAAAACCTTTCTCACCTTGCTTCTTAAAGTACTGTCCATAAATGATGTCACACTTTTCACATCATATTTGACCCCTTTCTTTTTTCATTAATGTTGCTGAAATTGATTTATTTCTAGGACAAAGCCATTGTTTTATTCTTTATGTACATCATTATTTATGTATTTCTAATACTTTTATTTCTCTGCAGTGTTAAAAAAGAAGTAGCAATGATCAAGGGAATCAACGTACAGCTTCCCAAAGGACTAGAATCACCCATTGAGGTTTGGCTTTCTTCCTTTGAATTCTTTTTGCTGTTTTAGTTTTCTTAAAGAATGTTTTCTTACCTTGTGTCCTAAATGTGATATAAATTCCTGAAAACTTCCAAACAATTCATTAATTACCAACACATGTCATTATTCTGTATTTGATCCAAAAATTTCTGGACATAACAGAAAATAGTTCTAAATTTTGACTGTGAAGTAAGTAGATTGAATAAATAAATTGCCAACTACTTAAAGTCTTCATATTCTTCTGCTGTTCGATATATAAATAATACATACTGAAATTTACTGAATTAAAGTCTAAAACATACTTTACAAGAATCAGTCGATTAGCTAGATTTAACTGCTATTGTTTTCCATGTTTATACCATAGTTCTTTAGAATAGGCTATGTTTCTTGTTTTGGAAGAAAGATTACGTCGCTAGTCTTGATTTTATGCATTGCTGCTACGGAGCCTAAAAAAAATTAATTTAATTTTAATACTTAGAATTTCAAAATTTTCATGTTCTGAATTTTATTATTTTCAAAAATAAAGATAAAAACATTTTCTTTAATTATTGCAAAATGTGTCTCAAAACTAATGTGAAAACTTCATTTTTTGCAAACATCTTTAAAAATGTTTTAACATTAACTTTTTATCTTTTAAGATTTTGTTTTTCAACTTTCAAAATGTATGTTTGGCAACAATGCATTCAAATGAATTTGATTCAACTGTTACTATATTAAAAAAAAGCATAAAATGAAGTGTAAAGAAGATAAAAAATGTCTTTTGCTTAAAAATAATTGCAGTACACTTAAAACGTGATACGTACAAACAGTGACGATAGGTACAGCATAAAAAAATTTATATTTGAAGTTCTCAAGCATATAAAAATGTATGAAGAAGTGGTACTGGTACTTATGATAACGCCCAGGTAAAATAACTTATTGGATGAAGTACACCGCACTCTTTTGTAAGAAATATTATGAAAAATGGATTTCAGAGCTGTGAAAGAAATTTTTGCTCTATAAGAATACAGTTGAATAAGAATTTTTTTGTTAATATGTTACCAGTTTTTGAAATAACCTTGAAAATTTTCCTGAGATATTCCACTTTTTCCTTCCTCAGAATCCACTGAGCTCATATGACAAGTTCAAGAACGGGCTTCAGAAGAACCACGATTCCGGAACACCCTATGACAGAGCCTACGAGAGGCTGTGTTCATTCGCTTCTGAAGGCAAAGGCACAGAGTCCCTGATTCCAGATGTGAAAGACGTCAGGAACGCATTTGTTGGAGGAGAGGTGAGTGACTATTTCTGGTTATTTCGTTTAAGCAGAAAAAGACAGTTTTCATTAAGTTATTAAATTATCTGCTGTGGGGATCTGTGATAAGTTTTTAAAAAGCCACTGGCTGGTTGTCATGCTTGACAATGTGTAAATGCCTGCTAGTGAGTGTGTTTCCAGCTCCATGCAAAATTCCTTTATTTTTAGCTATTTTAAAGTTACTTTGCTAATATTTCCTCTTTACTTTAGGACCCTCAGAGGCTGAAAGGACGATGCAGTAGCAGAAACAACAGTGGTGACAGCAACAATTCGGGAAAAGGCCACGACAGCATTTCCTCTTCAAACACCACCAAAACCCACGTGTCCATCGATTCTGGCACAGAAGTGGACTCGCCCCCCTCACCCGATGGCTTCTTTTCGGAAAGCAGCTCCTCCAATACCACCCCACGCTCCTACAAACCAGATCTGGCAGTTGTGATGGAAAGTAAGGGGTCCATGAGCAGAGATTCTGGTTTGGAGAAAGAAGGTGCTGTTCCAAAATTTGCTTGGTATGTCAAGAAAAAATGTGATGGACGCATGCCGTCCTACAGCAAATTTGCTATCATGAACCCCACCACTATGCCGTCGTTTATGCCATATGGAGACCAGAGTAGAGGAATGAAGGATAACTATTCATTATCAAACAGTGAACCATCTGTTGCTGACTTTGATATGAGCAACGGTACTGAACCTTTAGTTTTGCAGGGAATACAACCATATAGCAAATTTGGTTTGGCCAGGAGCGCCGGAAACGGGCTCAATGCTTTCAATCAACCTGTTGCAATCAACTCTAATGTGGGCTATTCGAAATTCGGAATTGTTTACAGGGCCCTGAAGTGTCCGGAAATCGACATTGATGATAACCCTACGAAAACATTCTGTCCCGGTGGATCAAAATACGTGGTTGACAGTCCACAGGCCATGGCAGCACTCACCTGTCACAATAACCCCTTTGCTTTTGGTTTATCGAATTTAAAACCTGCTGCCTTTGAGAATAATCCTACTTGGGGTGCCTCATCATTGGAAAAAAAGCAGACTCCTCTTAAAGCTAAACGTGTACCTCCCGTAGACATGCCTGGTGATGCATATTCAAAGTTCGGAATTGGTGCTCCATTCAAAAATGTGGATCAGCCATCCAATGGATATATAAGTTATAAGGATACCCTAAAAAACACTGCTCTTGCATGTGAAGGCAATCAGCATTTTGACAGTTACTCTAAAATTGGGGTTGCAGAAGTACCAAATAAAAGGGAAACCATGCATGACGATCAAATGGATGCTCCAAGCAGACCAATGGAAAATGAAGCCATGACAAATGCTACCATGATGCCACAAGTCTCTCGTCCAAGTCAGAAATCTTATGTTCCATTTCAAAGTGCCATGGCCATGAATCACCAAAACGATTTATTATGGAATGGGCTTGATGGAAAAGCTTGTACTGGTGCTCTAGGGATCAAGGAGGAAAATGATGATGAAGATTCTCCTTCCATTCTGCAAGAAATAGCTTCTGATCCCCGCTTCCTTTTTGATCAGAGTACTTCTGAATATGGACTCAAAACGGTACCTGAAGCTGCTCAATCGAATGTCGACATCATTGCCGAAGCAGAATGCAGTGATTCGAACAATCCGGTTTCCCTTTCGGCATCAGAGGCGCCGAATCATCCGACCGATGTTGATTTTACGGAGGACTTGTCAAAGTCTGAAGAAGCATGTTCTAGTGGTGAGAGTGACAAGACAATGACATTGCTTGAAATTTCAGACACACCAGTCGAACCAGTTGCAATATCTGAGTACGTGAATGACCTTGTTCAACAAGACTTTGCTCAATCTGTGCAGAACAATGAGTCCAGAGAGGACCCTCTTGAGAGTCTCGGGAGCATCCCTCAAAAACTTCCTGATCATCCATCTTTTAACTATAATCATATCACTCACAACAAATCATCAGTACCTCAAAAAAACTCTGAAAGCCATCAATCCGCCATCAATCTTCCTGATGGCTTGGAGGAAGGCAGGAAGAACTCAGAAAGCCATCCATCTGCCATCAATCTCAAAGAGTCAGAGGACGGCAGGACTTCCGTCCGAAACGGCAAATCAAAGACAAATGGATACGTCCCATTGAGTGAGTTGGCAACGTTCACATCGTTACAGGTGGAAACGGTCTGAGAGAACCATACTTTTTATAATGTAGCAGTAGCTGAAGTGCATAGAAGCATGGTTATGTTTCTATGCGCCAAATTCTTGCGGCATATTTTTGTGTACCTGAGTTGAGTTTGTTATATGTTTACATGATTATATATTAATATAGAGAGAAATCGTGTGCACTGTCCTGCTATGCCATGAAGGCTTGGCCAAATTTTGTACAGTATGAAAATTTTTTATATTATAAAAGAATCTCATTTAAGTGAATAATATTAAATTTTAATCGAGTTCTCAAGAGAGAATTGAAGAAATCAATCTGGAGCAATGTTTTCGCAAGTTCAAATGGTCTTGTTGATTTTTACCAAAAATTGAATAGCTTTACTTTTAGGGCAAAATTTTAATGAGATTGAACCTTTCATCTTAAAGTTATTCAAAAATCTCTCAATAAATAAATTTGACTTGGTGATTAAAATTCCTTCCTCTAAAAGAAGGCATTACCATAAAAAAAAAGACCTGAATTCATGTTTATATCTTTTCTCTTATAAAAAGAAGCTTTAAAAATCCTACCATTATAATGGTATTTTTAACAATCCAGTCTCATAATTCAAGTTCTTTGACCATATTCAACTCTAAAACATTGCTCCATGTGTTTCTTAGCTCTTTATTTTTCCACACTATCTATTTGTTTTTCCTCGTGATTGTTTATAATTTTGTGTTGCAAATATTAAAGTTCGATATTTTTTCATGCTCAATGTCAAAGAAAAAGTGAATTTCATTTAGATTTTATCAGATGTCTCTAATAATTTGTGCTGTCCAGAATTTCAATTTTTAATTCAACTCATTGTTTCAATTTTTTTTTTTTTTTTTTTTTTTTTTTTTTTTTTTTTTTTTTTTTAAATCTATTATGATTATGACATGCTTTGCCATTACAACATCCATCTTTATAATTCACCAATTTTGTAAATCGGTGTGATACGTATATATTTTTAAGTTCGAAGAAGAATACTATAAATTTGGAACAGTTTTTTACATTACTTTTTTGCAATCCAACATCAAGCCAAGGATTAGAATATTACTAAGCTTGGAAATGCGTGAATGTATTTAAGACGTTTGTAATTGGCATGATAGATTGAGATTATTATTTTATGAAATGTTCATTACAAAGAATCAGTACAAATCAATTGAGATGAGCTTTTAGCTACTTGATCCTGGGGTGAAATAGCATTTGTACCTTGGGAAAAATTGAAATGACAGCTGTAATTTCGTTGTAATGTTACTCATATTCTGCTCTTAAAAGTATTTTTAGCTCAGAAGTCAAAGTTTGAAACTTAATTATTGCCCCTCTCAAACGGAGATTTCTTCTCAGTATAAATCCCCAAAAATATGACCGTTTCAAAGTTAAATGGACAAGTGGTTGACCGTTTGGTCTCTATACTGAAGATAAAATATTAAAGGTACTAATACAGGACCACCTCAGGCTCAAATGGTTACATATGTGTTGCTTTAAACTTAGATAAGTTTGCATAAAATTTAAAAAAGAAATATTAGATGTGAAAGAGTTTATCATCATGTTGAAAAAAGAAATAATATTTGTTGGTAATGCAAGTGATATAAATTTTAGCTTGAAAACTGATATTACAAAGTTACGTCTTATTGTTACATTTTTATTATATTAATTTATGTCCGAAATTGTACTTCAAAAATGGTTATTAAAACAGAATTTATTATACAAGATGACATTTGCATGAAAATTGTCTCAGGTAAATTTGACTGTTAAAAAGAAAAAAAAAATCAATAGTCTCTTCACAAATGAAATAATATCCACAATTATTTAAAACATAAAGTGTTTTGTTCACTTAATACGTTTAGAAATCAAATTGAATCCTAATAATGTAAAAAATTGTACTCAATGAAGGTGACTTAACAGTAAATAACGGTTCATTTCCGTTTTGTAAAATAGATACTATTGATTTTTTTCCTCTGCTATTTTGTGAGATTTTATGTTATGGGTTTCTCTGTTTGAAGTAAGAAATTGGTTCTGTATATATGTGTAATTAATTGCCGGAAAAGAAAGTTAATATAATTTTAAAGAAATGCTATATATCAAGCTGTCTTTTAACGATGTAAATATCTTAGGTGATTGCTTTTAATTTGAGATTAAAAGTTGGTGTGCCAAATATGATTTTGTAGATTATAGAGCACGTTGCTGAAAAAATAATTTTTTTTTATAAAAGAGAAACATGCTTGGGGCAGTTGTACAAATTGTTTACATTGCTTTGGTGCAAATCATATATTCTGCTTCGATATTGTTCAAGTTAAATGGTCCCTCTCCTAATTGACTTTCACTTGCAGTATTGCTCCTCAGGTAGAAATTTGACTATCCATTATTTGTTGTGTTATACTTTCTAATTTATAATGAAAATATTCCTTATAATATTTATACAAGGACAAGGCTATACAAGACTTTCAAAAGGATTAGATTAGATAGTGCTATAAAAAAGTAAACATACTTAGCGATTTGGAACATAAAATGAACCATGTGGATCAGATTTGCCTGCTGTTGGATGGGTACGCTTGGTGTAGAACATAAGAATATGTTCATAACTTTTGCATTTTTGAATTTTTGGGTTAAAAATAAGTTTTAATTTTGCCTATACATGCCAATAATAGGGCTGTTTTGAATTCACAAACTTAGATGCTGAAGCAAAAAAAGTTGTATGGTGCATTCTTTGCTAAAAGTTATTTCATATGAACTGGAAATATCCTGCTAAATACCCCTAACAAGTTTAAGCCTTTATGTCCCAAATTAATTTAGAAATGAGTTATATATTTTTTTTTTTTTTGTTGAAAATACATCAAACAACATATAAATTGTGTAAAAAATGTTTGACAATCAGGGTCCAAAGCTCCCAACGCCTTAGGGCGCCTAAGAAAACTGTTTCCGATCATAGGTACAATTAGTTGACCTCTCGGCAAATTACAAGGATTGGTACTTTCAAGTACCAGCATGATTCCAGCCATTTAGGATTTATAATGCTAAATTGAGAAAAGCGGAACTTCTTAGTCCCATCTGGGCATAATGGGTAAATTGAATAATTTTCTTGAAAGATCTTATAGCTAGAGGGGGTGTGGGGGCTTTTACAACCGTGGGGCTTTTTCAAGAAGTCTACTAACAAAATTTTTAATTAAAAAAATTTATTTATTTTCAAAAATCAACGTAGAAGTTATGCTAAAAATCGCTTCTGAGTGGTAAATTATGTTAACAATTAATGGATAATCCAAATTCTACCTTTTGAGCTTGAGGTAATCCAGACCGTGGTTTAATTTTTCAATGGACCAAGTTGTGAAATTATCTGATTAAAAATTGATTGACTAAATAATTGTGCCTCAAGACATAAAACAGTTACTTTATTTATTCGGACTTTCTACAAATGTGTTCGTGTCAACTCGGAGAATTAACTTTTACTTTCCCATTGCTCTTCTGCAGCAGGTGGCTATTGTATGAAATTTATGTTTGTTGGAGAAAATAAGGAAAATTGTTTAAAGTTTTTGTTTCAATTTTAAAATATTTTCATAGGCATGAAGAATCATTTGTTATGCATGGAAATATTCATTAGTAATTATTTATTCAAGTATATTCTCATTCGTAAATCATCATAATGCACCTTTCAGTAGATTTTATGAAAACTCTTACATGAAAGAAAAATATGATTCACAAAATTAATCCCTTCATGTTACCAAGATTTTATGCCAAACAATTGATTTTGTTTTCAATGAAATAATTATTGCTACATAATATTAGCAATTTTGTTGGTTATATGTCTCATGATATTGGCAACTATTTTACAATTTGTGCCCAACACGAACATTGGTGATAGTATTCAATATGATTGGATTTTCAAGATGCAGAAAATATCGTCTGCATCCATGATGCGTGATTATGTGTCATGTAAAAGATCCCTTTATAATTCGTTCAGCGTGGATGCTCCTGGCAAAATTAAAGTCATGGTGCAGATTTGCATTGTCCGAGCTTGAGGGCCTTTATCTGATTGAAAACTGAGCCTCAAATTGTAATGACAATTAGCCAATACTTGTGTCAAATGAAAAAGGGGATTCCAATCCTGGGAATAGCACTAGGTCTGCAAATGGCAAAGCACCACCCTGTAGTGGCACTTATTTTCTAATTCATCATAATTGTTCATTCCTCTCTCAGTATAATTCATACATAGCTAAGAAAATTTAAGTTGCAAATTGCTGGATTGTTTTTCCAAACTATATTTAAAAAAATCATCTATGCCATCTGTAACAAAAATACTCACAATCTCTATGACAGCGGCTGTAAATGTGGATCCAAGTTTTGGTCTTGGAGGGGGTCAATATCGAAAGGGAATTTTTTTATCCCAGCTAGAAATATAATAATAAGAGGGGCAGTTCTTTCAAAAAATGAGTCACAAAAAGCAGTTTTTGGCTGCTTTTTGGACATTCAGATGACCGAGCCCCTGAGTAAATGTACTATTAAATGAAAAATAATCAAACAAGTTTTGTGCTAAAATATGATTGAAGTTGAAAATCAACGTAAATAAAGCACAAATTATGCTGAAAGAATGTACCATTGTTTCTATTCTGTGGGCACGTTTGGCATCATGAGACATATAACCAAATTGTACCAACAAAATGATTGTGTATTTAACTGCTTCCTGCACTATATTTTCCACTTGATACGAAGTTGGTTTCTTATTACCTAAAAGAGCCCCATTGTTATAGACATCAATTCTTGGTGTAGCTTTAAAAAAAAAAGTTATTGTTCTTGTTATAACTTTCTCCGTGGACAGCTAAGTACCATATCTTTTCCTAATTATTTATTAATAATTAGATACTGTATTTTGTCTTTAGATTTTTGTGGCACTAGATGCATCTGTCAATTATGTTCTAAAAGACAGCTATAGAGAAAGTGCAATACTGTTCTGTTTGCAAAAAAAAGCCTTGAATGAGATTAAATTCTAAGAATTTTTGCAAGCCAAGATATGCTTTTAATTTTTAGTTTTTTGGTTGAGATATCACATTGAAAAGTGTTTTTATAAACCTCGGTAACTCTTTTTCATTGCTGCAAGTAACTGAAATACACTTATTCAATGCTGGCAACTATTTTTTGTTTAAAGTGTTTACAATATTTTTGTAACTGGTTAGATGACATGTAATTTTTTTAAGAAACATAGAATAAGAAACCACTAAAGTAATACATAGTTTAGGACTTAGAGTTGAAAACAGAAGATTGTCCAGAAAGTATTTTCTTATAAAAGAATACTTATTTCGTAAAGATTAGGCTACTCGAAAATATTTTGGTATGCTCTGCGTTTTGACCTAAAACTCATAAAATAACTTCAAAATATTTTTTTATTTTACAGGAGTTAGCAAAACATCCTTTTCTTAGCCTCCTTTAATGCTAAAATTATTTTCCCTTTTTATCAATCTGATGGAAAGATAACGTATGTTTTGGTACAATTTTTAATCATATATTAGTAAAATTGATCAAATGTTAATCACTGTTTCAATAAGGTTTAATATCCGGTTTGCTGTGAAAAGGAATATCTTGTCCCCCCCCCCTCCCAACCTATCTTGAAGTTGCCGGGCTCATTTTCTAATAAATAGTCTTTAATTATTTGTATTTTGTTTCTGTCTGTCTTTGAAAACATTTTGTTTGTGACAAGAATTATTATTGTCCAAAAAGTAATTTTGTATTTCAGGTAACTTAAGTTCTACTGTGTCCCAAATGTATACTTGAAATGCAAGTCCAAAGCTAATTCAAAAATTTCTGCCCGTCATACAATGAAAACGGATATAAACCATTAAAATCATTTGAACACATGCAGTGCGCCATCTTCTGGAATTCTTCAAGTCGCTCATAAAATAAATTCAAAAAAGGAAAGAAAAACCCATTGCATTTGAATTATTTGCTATAACAAATTTCTTTTGGTACTGCACTCTATTTGCTTGAGAATCTCCCATTTATATTTGTGTAATTAAATAGTTAACTAAAATTGGTTTTCTGATTTTGAATGGCAGAAGTTTCATTAGCTCAAGCTCTTTTTCGAAAACTTGAATTAAAGTAAGCTATTGAATCGAAGCACAATAATTAAAGAAATGGTTTTTGTACAAGTCTGTTTAGTTGTTTAAGTTGATGGACATACAGGTAAAATTATTTGCGATTGATCACCTGAATTACAAACTTAACCATGAAATGTAGTACAGGATGTTGCGAAATTTGATTTGAAATGGCTTAGCATTCTTGCTGTAATATCATTGTAGGGTGAATAGACCAGGATCTATTAAGTTACAATTTTTTATTTGACAAATTGGAATACTAATGTCTAATTTGCTATTATAAAACCATTCATTAAAATCATAAACTTAAAAATATATAACCTTAGCTATGTTTACAATTGCAGCAACTGTCCTTTCACTAAATTGACGATGTCAAAACCTTGCTGTCAGGAGCGCCCTAATATTGAATTTTGGGACGGGAAAATTCTCAATTTACCGAATGATAAAGTATGAGCATACAACGCCTAACATGTAACATGTAATGAGACTTAGACATCATTGAAAAACAAGAGATTTCCCCAAATTGCCGAATATGGAAAATTTTTTGGGGAGATCTTAGTATGGGGTCATTCCAAGTGAAATCAACAAGCCTCAAAACTTGACCATCACCAATTTCAAAAAAAATCATAGGGTTGAATACGTCTATAAAGTGATACAAAAAAAATGATTTTTAAAATTTTTTTCAGCTGTTAGTTTTTTGTGGGGGACCCACTAAAAAACTCGAAAAATGGCAAAAAGTCGAATTTTGGTACATACAAAGATTCAATTTTCCCAGCTTCTATTGCAGCTAAAGTCTTTTGTTATCTGTCATTTTAAAGCTCTTTAAACAAGCTTTCATATGATTTCGTGATGTTAAAATTTCAAGGTCATTATTTGACCTTGAATATCTCAAAAAGTGTAGTTTTTAAAAATCTGAAAAAAAAAATATATACATTACTTCCCAATGTAGTGTATATGTGGTAAAAATTTCAGAATGGGACAGCAATGGGATCTGGATGAAAAGGGACATAGACTTTTTACACTATTACCACTTTATTGCAATGCCATGGCTCCTGAAGATATATAATACAGAAATATTGCTAACTGTGAAATGCCGTCACTTATAACAACCGTCACTTATAACTGGCATTTCATAGTTTGCAATATTTCTGTATTATATATCTCCAGGAGCCATGGCATTGCAATAAAGTGGTAATAGTGTAAAAAGTCTATGTCCCTTTTCATCCAGATCCCATTGCTGTCCCATTCTGAAAATTTCACCACGTATACACTACGTGGGAAGTAATATATATATATATTTTTTCAGATTTTTAAAAAATACTCTTTTTGAGATATTCAAGGTCAAATAATGCTTTCGGTGACCTTAAAATTTTAACATCACGAAAACTTGTCAAGTCATATATCATATGAAAGCTTGTTTAAAGAGCTTTAAAATGACATAACAAAAGACTTTAGGTGCAATAGAAGCTGAGAAAATTAAACCTTTGTATGTACCAAAATTCGACTTTTTGCCATTTTTCGAGTTTTTTAGGGGGTCCCCCACAAAAAACTTAACAGCTGAAAAAAAAATTTTAAATCATTTTTTGTATCACTTTATAGACGTATTCAACCCTATGATTGTTTTTTTTTTGAAATTGGTGATGGTCAAGTTTTGAGGCTTGTTGATTTCACTTGGAATGACCCTGTGGTGTCCTGCTCGTCGAGGCACCCTTGCCTGCTGTGCATAGAACTATTTAATTGAAAATATATGCCCCAAGTCCATCATTTTTTATAAACCACCATACTCTAAATTTAAAATGCTTTATTAAATATCAATTGAAGGGGCAAGTGGATAAACGTGATATGTGACTTTTTTTTTTTTTTTAATTTCTAGAAAAAGCTTTCAAAAAAAAAAGTTATTTTTTTAATGGCTTTTTCTCAACGGGTAAAACGGGGTCATATTTTTAGTTACCAACCACTTCTGTGGCTACGGGGACATGATACTGATGGATTTATCAACCTTCTTCCATGGTAAAAAATAAATTTCAAAAATTGTCACAAATCACCTTTATCCACTTGCCCCTTCAATTCATCCATTAACTGCGTGGTAAAAATAAAAAGTAGTCCCCCCCCCCCCCCAATTGATTCGTGCAAAAATAATTTATAAATCACATTAAAAAATGACAAGCATTCGGACCCTTTTACCTTTGCTTCCTCTATTGATTTATTACTGGAATATTCAAGTCACCAATAGCTTACTTCAATTCCTATACAACATCCGTCACGAAGTCGAATACTGAATTCTTTTTTTTTTGTATCACGGATCTTTTTCTAGTTTTTACTGTTGTCGTTGGACAGTATGTGCCATGTAAGTTATTTTGGAAATCAAAGCACAACGATCACACTGCTCGTGCTAGATGTCTTGTATTTTTTTTTCCTCATCAGAGATGTATGTTTTCATTATATTGTTTGTGTTGTTCATGTATTATTCGAAAGCCAAAATAAAGTTAAAAATTTATTTCTTGGTTGTTGTGCTTTTTTTTTTTTTTTTTTAATGTATGTTTGATAGTAGGGTATACCGACCAGTGAATGACCACCACCCAGTGAATGACCACTTCGCAGTATTTCTTAAAAACTAAGGTTCTAAATTATTATTTTTTAGATAAATTGGCTTCAATAGCTTTCTTCCTTCAAATTCTGAGCTATCTGATACCTAATTGATTATTTCAGTCATGTATTTTTCTAGTAAAAAATTATAGAATGTTTACAGCCGTGCGCCATTTCTTTTTCTGTTCTAAAATAATAAGGATGGTTTTGTGAATACAACTACTTTGATTCGCATTAATTGTATTTATAAATTATTTTTTTAATTATACAAAAGAATCATTTAGTATGTATATTCAGGCTATGATTTTAATTGTTTCAATCTTTATAGAATGTGTAGATTTTAGCTTTACGGGGTGGTCACTCACTGGGTCAGAAAACTCTGAAAAGCCAGTGAATGAACAGCTGTTTATTCACTGGGATTTTAATGTCGTTTTGAAAAATTAAAGAAAACTACTGCGGTTTTTATTGCTTTAATTCATCTTGCACATTAACAGCTGAACATACAGAAAACCTCTTAGAGCGGCCACCTCTACAAAGCGGAGACCCCTCTTAACGGCCAATTTTTCGTGGCACGGATATTTTGCCCAATTGACCTAATGTTAAAATTTCCCCTTGCAGTGACAACCCCCAACCCCTCTGAACGGCCACTGAGTTGTTCGTCACTTCAGTTTTTCAAAAAATATATGCTCGCTTCCTGTGTTTAATCCTTTCGTCACGTTTTTGACTGTCATTTCTC
>JAXGGA010009828.1:0-49674 GCA_038373865.1 Uloborus plumipes
TTGTCTAATAATAAAGCTGTGAAAGGTTTGTCTTTCTTTCTTTCTTTCTATCCTTCTGTCTGTCTGTTACGCGCGTAGCGCCCAAACCGTTCGGTCGATTTTCATGCCACTCGACACAAAATTAGTTTGTAGCATGTAGTTTTGCACCTCGAAGCGATTTTTCGAAAATTCCATTTCGTTCTTTTTCTATTCGAATTCTTAGCAGAAATTCAATAAAATAGGGAAGAAATATTTCATACACATTTTTAAGTCTTATGTCATTCGAAAGCTTGAAATTTTCTGCACAAAATGAAGTTTTTTCAAAGTTTCTACGATCATCAGGAGAGCTGTAACAATTGTTTTTAGAATCCCGGAATTCAAGGCTTATCTTCAGTAAAGCAAGCCAAACGATTCTAAAATGGTTAATGAAATGAATTATTTTATCAACGGAAATCAACTTTTAATGTTGTTACCATGGTTACGTTTTTATTCCGTTTATTTGTTTCGTTCTTTTTCCATTAATAATTTTAAAAATGTATTTGTTTTTGTAGCAATCCAAACTCCAAGCCTTATTAAAATTAGTCAAATGAAATATAATAAAATCGTGATAAGATGGCACCTCTCAATCAAATGAGAAATCGAGTCCTTTCTTTAAAAAAGGTAGAGAAGGAAGAAACTGACGCGTACCATTTTTGTGAGTTTAGAGATATTTTGGCTATCTGACGAGTTGTGTAGAAGAGGGAAACATTGTTTAACTAAATGAGGTCAAACTAGCTGTCGTGGCCGTCACGAAACTTTCTTCTATATCTATCTTATGAATTCCGGTTACAAAATAAAATACGTACTCGCCCGAGTAATTGGAGACAGCTCCAATTTCCCAATTATCGTAATAACCCTGCAAATGCAGAATCAATGAGCGAAATTGGAAATCATTGCAAAAGCCTTGTTTAGATAAATTGCAAACATTTTATTTGTTAGTAAAAAGAAATTGGCAACAGTTAAAAATTTCAAATCATTGAAAGTTTTCAGCTGTTTTGGTAATTAAATAGCGTGAAAGCGATTTTTTAATGAATTAATTTTTCGCATTGTTGACTAAGCGCAAAAATCACCCCACCCTCCCCCTGGGGCGATTGGCGCCAAAATTTAATCGATGCTTGCTTCCATATTGGGTTAGTGTTATTCCAAATTTCATTCAAATCGCAGCAATATTTCCCGAGATACAGTAGGTGCAATGACAAAATAAGCACTTTTGATTGCTCCACCCCCCTTTGAGATATTGACACACAAATTGAATCAGCACCTGTACTCAATAGGGTCTACCTATGGACCAATTTTCGTTTGATTCCGCCGGTTACTTCCTGAGATATAGCAGTCACCCCCGCGCAGAACACGTGCGATTGCTCCACCCCCCTTCGAGATATTGACAAACAAATTGAATCAGCACCTGTACTCAGTAGGGTCTACCTATGGACCAATTTTCGTTTGATTCCGCCGGTTACTTCCTGAGATATAGCAATCACCCCCGCGCAGAACACGTGCGATTGCTCCACCCCCCTTGGAGATATTGACAAACAAATTGAATCAGCACCTGTACTCAGTAGGGTCTACCTATGGACCAATTTTTGTTTGATTCCGCCGGTTACTTTCTGAGATATAGCAATCACCCCCGCGCAGAACACGTGCGATTGCTCCACCCCCCTTGGAGGAATTCGCTAAAAAAAGTCAGGTGCACCAGTTCACATGGTGGTACATATGTGCAAAAATTTTTGTTCGATTTCATTCAGTAGTTTTTGCTCTAGCGCGGCCACAAAAACTGGTCACACACATACAGACTCACACACAGACAGACACACAGACAGACAGACATTTTCCAAAAATGGTCGAAATGGACTCAGTGCACCTCAAAACGTGCAAATCCGTCAAAATTCGACATTCGAAAATTTTCACGAAACCAATACTTTCTTCTATATATTAGATATAGAAGAAAGTAAAAAGAAACAACATGATAGTAAACCATTCTAAATTTATCGTCTAGCAAAACATATTTTATTTCCTTTTTTTTATTTCAATATAAATTGCAGTAAATGGCTTGAGTGAACGAGTTTGGCTTTTAATTTATCATTTGCTGGTTGATATTTGTCGATGTTTATTGTTTTTATTATCATGGTGAAGAATAATGCACGAAATTTCTATTATTTTGTTTTTGAAGTTAGGAAAGAAAACTTTCTTCTTCTTTTAAACTTTGGTTAGATTTCTGTGAGTAGTAAAATTGTTCTTATTTTTTTTTGGCTTATTTTTTGCACCTCCCCTTGGGGTTGCATTCGAATTTCCCCAAGGGGTTTTTTGCCCCTTTTATGGGGTAAATCAGTGTTAATTTCAATGCAGACAAAAGTGATATGAATTGGCGCGAGCACTTGGCGAAATATCGCCAAGCTTTTAGTCGCCAAGTGTTTGACGCCAATTTGGCGACATATCGCCAAGTTGGCGGCAAATTTAGCGAAAAATTTTTTTTTTTATTTGGGTTCAATTTGGTGCTATTGGCGATATTTTGCGAAAAATCCACTGAATGATGTTAAAATCGGCGATATTTAGGAGATTAATCATTGAAAAACATTTTTTTGCATTGTTTTGTGGCAAACTAGGGATGTAAATGTTTGAATTGTTATCTTGCTCACTCCAAGCACTATTTTAGCACTTAAGGCATCTACTAAGAAATTTACACGTAAAAGGAAGTAGTGTGGGGTCCATGCCAAATTTTTATATCATTCTTCAAAAGAATTATAGTTGAATAACTAAAATAGAGTATTTTTTCTGCTATATCCATTTTTTACAAATGAATTTTTAATTTTATACCACGGGCAAAGCCGTGCGGGTACCGCTAGTATTGAATAAATTCATTGTAAAAGTAAGAGAGAATATTTTTTCTTGCGCAAAATCTAAGTGAAAAATCTGGTAGTGGGTGTGAGAGAAAGGGGTGGAGCTCTAAGTGAAAAATCTGGTAGTGGGTGTGAGAGAAAGGGGTGGAGCATGAGCTCCTGAAATTCAAGGCATATGCCCCCCCCCCTCTTTAAACTTTTGGTCATTCTACGCCTGTGCCTAAAACATCTTTCATTCTGATAAATTTAAACAACTGAATCATGTCCCCTCTGGTTCTCCTTTGCTCTAGACTATACATGTTAAGCATTCTAAGTCTGAAATCATAGTCTAAATTAGGAAATCCATTCACTAACCTTGTAGCCCTCCTTTTTACCCTTTCCAATAAATTAATATCTTTCTTAAGATAAGGAGACCAAAACTGAACAGCATACTCTAAATGAGGTCTTACCAAACTTCTATACAGAAGCAGAAGAACCTTTTTAGATTCGTTTGAAATAGATCTACTAATAAACCCAAGCATCCTGTTGGCTTTGTTACTAGCTATGCTGCACTGTTGACTAAACTTGAAGTCTTAATTTATTAAGACACCTAGATCCATAACATTCTCTGCCTGGCTTACTAATGACTGAACCCTGTAAATAATAGCTTGTACGCTTATTTCCAGGACCTAAAGGCAGCACTTGACATTTCCCAACATTTACTGCCATACCCCACTTGTCTGCCCGCTTAGTAATATGATCCAAATCTTCTTGCAGCTGATTTACTTGTTCATCATTTTCCACAACCCCCATAAATTTGACATCATCAGCAAAACAAGTCATGTTTCCAGAAACATTTTCATGAATATCATTCATAAAAAATGATAAACAAAAGTGGACCTAAAACAGGGACGTCATTTCAAGTTTTTCCAGGGGGGGGGGCAAAGGGTGAAAACACAATGCAATTTCATTAGAAAACAGCAAAAACCATGCCCACTTACATGTAAATGATTTCTCAAAGCCGGGGGGGGGGCAATTGACCCCACCCCCCTAAAGGACGGGCCTGACCTAAAACTGATCCTTGGGGAACCCCACTTAAAACCTCACTCCATTTAGAATGGTTATTGGTTACCCTTTACAACTACTTTTTGTTTCCTT
The DNA here is from genome assembly GCA_038373865.1 of Uloborus plumipes. Taxonomy (NCBI): domain Eukaryota; kingdom Metazoa; phylum Arthropoda; class Arachnida; order Araneae; family Uloboridae; genus Uloborus; species Uloborus plumipes. The sequence goes on from JAXGGA010009828.1 coordinate 3,993, forward strand.
CCTGTCAGCCAATTCCTAACCCAAACTAAAATTTTACCTCCAATTCCTATATCAGCTAATTTACTGAGTAGTGCAATATGCGGTACCTTATCGAAAGCTTTTTGAAAATCAATGTAAACAACATTTACACACTTTTTATTATCTAAAGTCATGGTAACCTTGTCATAAAAATGTAATAAATTAGTAGCACACGATTTACCTTTCCTGAAACCATACTGCAAACCAGTCAAGATACCATTTTCTTTATGACCATTATGAATTTGATCAAATGATTTGCTTCAAAAAATCAGTTTTGTCCATTCAAGCAAAACAATTGAACTCCTTAAAAAAGCCTCACAGGTCGATAACATTCCCAAGGTCAAGAGAGCGCTGGGAAATACCATCGAGAAGCGGTTTTGTCTGGATTTGATCACGATACACATCATGATATTTAAGAATTTCCAGTAATGAATCAACATGGCCTACTTTGCCACTGGACCTTTACCCGCTAATAATACAGGCCTGAGATGAAAAAAATAGAAGAGAAGTAATGGTTGAGTTTTATCCACTTTTTGCTGTTGGTTTCTCAGGAAAAATAATGAAACAATTCTGTCACGTAAGGATTTTTTGAAAAATTGGTTTTTATTTCTGCTGAAATCTTCCATCTCTCTCTCAAAAAGTATTCTCTAAAACAATTTATCCGGCAAAAGTTTTTTTTTTTAAATGGATAGAAAATATCCTATTCAATGGTGACACATATGAATTCTTCATTCAATCACTTTTTATTGGTATTAAAGAAAAAGGATAAAAATGCCAAATTTTGCTTATTCACGGAACAAAAAATGGCTATACCTTAGAGATAAATAGTTTGTAAGAAAAAAAAAACCCGTTTGGGAATACAGAATATTGATGTAGATTGCCAACTAAATTTCAGCAAGATCAAAAATGGTACGTCACGAAAAATTCAAAAATTTTGTTGATTTTACATGCAATGACAATAGCTAGATAGCACGAACCTCCTCTGGGAGGGAGAAAAAATTCCAAGTTCTCTTGAATTTAAACTTGCTATATCGAATTATGTAAATACAAACCTTTTTTAACCTCTTCCCGGCTTTTCCCAAGCTGGACTCGGGCAAGCGAAATGTTCCATTCTGGCTCATCCCGAGTGTAGCTCGGGCACTGTGAAAATTAACACTGCAGAACCAGTCTTTCCCGAATTTATTTAAATAGATATTTTTACACTTATTTTTAGGAAATGTTGCATGCGAATGATGCTATCATGTTTAAAAAGATATGTATGTATGAAAATAAGCATAAAAAAATTGACATTTTTTGATCCGTAATCCCGAAATTACTCATTTATTTAAATAGATATTTTTACATTTATTTGTAGGAAATGTTGCATGCGAATGATGCTATTATGTTTAAAAAGATATGTATTCATGAAAATAAGCATAAAAAATTGACATTTTCTGATCCGTAATCCCGAAATAAAATGAGCCTGGAAGGGGCTCAACCGACTTCAACAAAGGAGGAGGTTATACAATTTGTCGGAGAAATTTTTTTTTTGTTTAATTTCTTGCTGTTTCAAATTTGTTTCAGCACAATCTGGCTACTGGTCATTAAAATCAACAAATTTTCGGAAGTTTCCGTGCTGTAGCACTTTTGATCCAGATGAAATTTAGCAGGTAATCTGCATCAATATTCTGCACTCTCAAAAGGTTTTATTTTTTTATATATTTTTTTTAATTCCTGAGATATAGCCCTTTTTTTTGCACAGCGCGGATGAGCAAAATTTTACATTTTTGATCCTTTTCCTTCCAATTAGATCAATAAAAAGCTATTTATTTGCTGAAAAATCAATATGTATCACCAATAACAGGATATTATCTACATATTTAAATGAAAAACAAACCCACTTTTGCCAGATAAATTGTTTTAGAGAATTCCTTTTGAGATGCAAGATTTCAGCAAAATCGTAAAAAAAAATAATCTCTACTAATAATAAAGCTGAAGGTTTGTCTTTCTTTCTTTCTTTCTATCGTTCTGGCTGTCTGTTACGCGCGTAGCGCCCAAACCGTTCGGTCGATTTTCATGCCACTTGACACAAAATTAGTTTGTAGCATGTAGTTTTGCAACTCGAAGCGATTTTTCGAAAATTCCATTTCGTTCTTTTTCTATTCGAATTCTTAGCAGAAATTCGATAAAATAGGGAAGAAATATTTCATACACATTTTCAAGTCTTATGTCATTCGAAAGCTTGAAATTTTCTGCACAAAATGAAGTTTTTTCGAAGTTTCTACGATCATCAGGAGAGATGTAACAATTGTTTTTAGAATCCCGGAATTCAAGGCTTATCTTCAGTAAAGCAAGCCAAACGATTCTAAAATGGTTAATGAAATGAATTATTTTATCAACGGAAATCAACTTTTAATGTTGTTACCATGGTTACGTTTTTATTTCGTTTATTTGTTTCGTTCTTTTTCCATTAATAATTTTAAAAATGTATTTGTTTTTGTAGCAATCCAAACTCCAAGCCTTATTAAAATTAGTCAAATGAAATATAATAAAATCGTGATGGCACCTCTCAATCAAATGAGAAATCGAGTCCTTTCTTTAAAAAAGGTAGAGAAGGAAGAAACTGACGCGTACCATTTTTGTGAGTTTAGAGATATTTTGGCGATCTGACGAGTTGTGTAGAAGAGGGAAACATTGTTTAACCAAATGAGGTCAAAAAAGAAACAACATGATAGTAAACCATTCTAAATTTATCGTCTGATGGCAAAACATATTTTATTTACTTTTTTTTATTTCAATATAAATTGCAGTAAATGGCTTGAGTGAACGAGTTTGGCTTTTAATTTATCATTTGCTGGTTGATGTTTGTCGATGTTTATTGTTTTTATTATCATGGTGAAGAATAATGCACGAAATTTCTATTATTTTGTTTTTGAAGTTAGGAAAGAAAACTTTCTTCTTCTTTTAAACTTTGGTAAGATTTCTGTGAGCAGCAAAATTGTTCTTTTTTTCTCTTTTGGCTTATTTTTGTGCACCTCCCCTTGGGGTTGCATTCGAATTTCCCCAAGGGGGGTTTTACCCCTTTTATGGGGTAAATCAGTGTTAATTTCAATGCAGACAAAAGTGATATGAATTGGCGCGAGCACTTGGCGAAATATCGCCAAGCTTTTAGTCGCCAAGTGGTTGACGCCAATTTGGCGACATATCGCCAAGTTGGCGGCAAATTTAGCGAAAAAATTTATTTTTTTTATTTGGGTTCAATTTGGTGCTATTGGCGATATTTTGCAAAAAATCCACTGAATGATGTTAAAATCGGCGATATTTAGGAGATTAATCATTGAAAAACATTTTTTTGCATTGTTTTGTGGCAAACTAGGGATGTAAATGTTTGAACTGTTATCTTGCTCACTCCAAGCACTATTTTAGCACTTAAGGCATCTACTAAGAAATTTATACGTAAAAGGAAGTAGTGTGGGGGTCCATGCCAAATGTTTATATCATTCTTTAAAAAAATTTTGTTGAATAACTAAAATAGAGTATTTTTTCTGCTATATCAATTTTTTACAAATGAATTTTTAATTTTATACCACGGGCAAAGCCGTGCGGGTACCGCTAGTAAATAAATAAAAAAAAATTAAAAAAAAAACGAACAATCCTGACGTGATGGAGAAAAATGGAGGTTATTTACAAAATCAGCACATCAAATAATATAAAGATCAGTAAAAATTTATATTGCAAACGTTTCATTTCATAGGGTTGTGCAATCTCAGCACTTCTGAAAATATTCCGAATCTCTTATTTCAATGGTTTTCCTATTTCTTCCTCTCTCTCTATTTTCTTTTCTTACGTGTATATTTCTACCAGGGTCGTATTTAAGGTGTGGGTTTTTAGGGTTCAAACCCCCTCCGAAGTTTTTCAAAACTATTCCAGAAAATGGCTTTTGATGCCCTTTTTTGCTGAAAAATTTTACTATTTTATTTTTCATTTTATTATTTACTTTTCAGTACCATTTGAAAAATGATATTATCATTATTGAATCACAGTAAAAATTAACTGATTTATCTGCAATATTTATCTTTATTCTAGTTTTCGTAAACATACAACGATACACAACAATACACCTTTTTAACTGGGGCGAAGATGCTTTGTAGACATCAGAATTTTTTCCTTCATTGGAAAGATATGTTATTATTTTATTTTTCATGTTAATGCCACCTAAGCAAAGCATCTACCGTAACAAAAAGGAATAGATGGCAAAGGCTTCTCCATTTCATTTCACCCTCCAGGGTCCCCCGTACCTACCAGCTTTAGTGTGGTGACAATTGAGCATTTTCTTCCATGTTAAATTGTATACAGTTTGAAAATTTATATTCGGCATAGAAGTCACATTTCGCCTATTCGGCCAAAAAGACCTTATACGTAGGTGGCCAAAAGTATCCGGACACCCCTTGAAACGTTGGTTTTGAACGATGACGCAATAACCTTTAATTAACTTTTTTTATAAGATGAAGTATAAATCAGGGTACAATATTTTTGTAGTTATAAATTTCTGTCGTTCGCGCATGCACCGTGAAAAAATATTTCCTTTTAACGTTCATATCTCATCGGATTTTTAATATTTTTATTTACCGTTTTAGTATGTTCTTTCTCTTGTATTTTATCATCTTTCCGGAAGTTTTGATAAGGTTTGATCAAAAACTCTGCGTGTTATGAGCAAAAACCCTTCAAATAAAATTGCCGTTTTTTAAAAAATGTTTCATATCTTCGGAAGTAAGAGTGGTACGTTCATAAAAATTTGTACAGTAGTTATATACATAGTATGCTAATTAATTACTGAAATTTATAGCTTATTCCGAGCTATTTTCGAAGAGTTATGGTCAAAAAGCGGTTTTTCTTTCAACCCCCCTTCTTGTCGTCCCCCAAATGCAAGGGTAATTTAATTTCAACTTGGAAATGTTCGGTGAAGCCTATATTTTGTATGACCAAGGCTTCACTAGATAGCGTTTTATACGCTAGCGTATAAAACGCTATCTAGTGAAGCCTTGGTATGACTAAAGTTAAAGAACAATTGATCACTTATTTCTCGAGCTATATGTAAAAATGTGAATTTTTGAAAGTGTCCGGATACTTTTGTCTAAGGCCCCTATATATATACGAGCCGGCGCATCAAGATTAAGTTTCACCACTTTGGATCCAGCGCGTGTTTGTGTGTTTGAGAGGTTGTCTTTTCTGGCCAGTAATCGCGTTTTGGTAATTTTTCACTGTGAGCAATTTTAGCGGCACGTGGATTTGGCAAAGCTTAGCAATGTGCCAAAACTTTTTTCTGGTAACCCTACTCCGCAACAATGAAAATTTGAAAGTAAAAGTTAAGTAATTGGATCCAAAGTGGTGAAACTTAATCTTGATGCGGTCGGCCTGTCTATATAGCGACTCTACTTTTGTCCACCTAGTGTATTTTAAAATAGATGTATGTGGGTATGTGCGTCCTTATATAAATCCAGTTTTCGTCGGATCTTTGCCAAATTTGGCACAGAGATCCTTTGATGTTCGGAATTCACATAAGTGGTTTTGAACTTTAAAAAAAATCTTAAGAGGTCTCAACTTAAATTTTACCCGTGCAAACAAAAGACCGGACCAGCTTTGTTCGAAAAATGTCCCCTCCCCAGTGGCGTATTTACGTATGGGCTTAATGGGCTATAGCCCAGGGCGGCACGATTGGAGGGGCGGCACTTTTTACATGTAAAGTGAAGATCTTTTTTTTTTAGACAGTAGGGCGGATCGGCCGCGAGAATTACATCAATTAATTGAATTAAATACTGTTCTTTATTTAATAACACTGGAATGTTGGTGGAATTTTTCATACAAAAGCATTGAACAGCAGGGGAAAAAACTAAAAGATAAGACAGGAACAAGACTAGAAAGATGAGAAAAAAAGACTGCGAGACAGGAAAAATTTGTTCGTTAAAACCGGGTCTTGCTCGTTAAAAACGAATTCTGGTCCATAGAGTTTAACATTGATCCAACAAAATATTCTCGTTTCCCTCGTTACATCCGAGCTCGTTATAAAAGAGTTCGACTGTATTCATTACACATTTTTAAAATTATTTTATCGTACAAGAAAAAAAAAGCAAATTTTATGAAAAAAAACTTTTAAAACTATTTTTGAAACAAATATGTGAAGATTATTCATTTCAAAAACTTTTAAAATTTCGAAAGAAAGTTCTTAATGTAATTAAGTAATTAAAAATGTTGATTTATAATAATGTAAGAGCAGATTTGTAGTAGTAAAAGTTGAGATTCGCAAAAGACGAATTTTTACCCATTGGCTGGTTGTTAACAACCGACCAATTTTATGTTTAACTATCTGTGTGTCCGGGCTTTGCACGGTTTACCTTGAAAATACAGTTTATGTCAAGTAAATAAAAAAGGTTTTTTTTTACAACTCTGAAATTCAACACCTCAAGGGGGGGGCGGCAAGTTTCAAAAGCCCAGGGCGGCCTTACGTCCAAATACGCCTCTGCCCCTCCCTTCTCTTTACGTTTCGTGCAAGCTAACTTCATATGTTTTTTTAATATGTTAGGGTACTATATACTCGCGTTGTTTGTGCTAAGTCCTTTGTGCAGTAATAAATGATTCTTTTACATTCATTTTTTACACCTAATATTGAACGCACGAGTATCGTTTTTTATCTACCGTATTTTCGCGTAGATAAGCCGCGGCTTATACGTGTTTAAAAGTTGAATTTTAACTCCTGCGGCTTATACGCCATGGCGGCTTATACGATGTAAAAGTTTTTTTTTTGTTTTTGTTTTTTCAAAGTTCATGTTATGTTTAGTTATTGCTTAAAAAAAACGAATTAGAGTCTGACATCAAAAACCAGAACTGCAACGCCCTTGAAAAGATCTATTTTGAAAAGGATGATAGCATTTCTGCTTATTCAAATGTTATTTTATTCTCCTAGATCCCATAAGGAAGTAGAATAAATTAAGAAAAAAAAACATCAACCATAACCAACGTGTCTAATGAATGAAAACGAATCCAAACGAAAAACAAATTATTAAAAAAAAAAAAATGCCCGCTCGCCTTTGCCCTGAAGATGGGAAATAGGGTTGCAGTAGAAACCAACGGGAGCAGAACAGGGTTACTATAAGTTGCAGTTATCGCCAAAATGTTGCAATGTTTTATTTATTTATAATATTGAAACACTGTTTTCAAATCAATGTTACTAATTCTTTGTCATTGTTTTTGAACGATGTCAATAACAGTATACAGCGTAGGTGTAGGTTCTCGCAGATTGAATTTGTAAGTTTTATGCGGCTTATACGCCGATGCGGCGTATCTGATGAAACGCATTTTTTTCTCCTGTATTTTGCGAAGTGCGGCGTATACGGTGGTGCGGCTTATCTACCCGAAAATACGGTATTTTTCGGATTATCTGCTAAATTCGCTTATCAGCTGTTTTACAGCCCCCCGCTATTCTGCAGATAATTGAGTTTCTTCGTCTAATTTTCATTACCGTTTTCTGCTTCTAAGGTTGATTTTGATTTTAGTTGTTTCTGTTACTTTACATAAACCCCATAAACAAATTACCAGTTGAAACTATAACTGCAACACATCAACTTTATTTAATAATATATAAGAATAATACAACACATTCATATTTACAGAACACAACTCTTACATTTAGTAATATTTCAATGAAAAGATTAAGTACTAATGACCATGTTCATGGAACATACATGGATAGCTCAACAACTATATAGATATAACTGTAATATTCAAAAACTTTTAATTGTGAGCATTAAAAGTAAAAGGAACTGGACATTAAACGAATGAAATCTTACATTTTATAAAAGATCAGAGGCAGTAACAGGGAGATAAAGGAAACAATTGCATCAATCATTCGAAACCTAAAGGAAGTCCTGTAAATAATCTCTTCGTTTAATTTTTTTTTCTACATTCCAACTTTTTGTCAGGAATGAATTATGCAGGCTTGGTGTCGTGGTTTTAATAGTAACTAATTACTCTCCGACTCAACTATTAAATGAAACTAAACTTCAGCACAATATTTGTCAAGTTGAAAGATTGTTTTTGCTTCCACTGTCACAATTAAGCCCAGAGTCCCGTCAGAAAACGGCACAAAATTTAAGTTTTATATAATAGCTTCGCTTCTTAGTAGAAAAGTTGAATTAACTAAAAATATAAAATTTAATTTTTAGATAAATGATTTTGACAGCAACATTTTAATAAAAATGTTTAATGAAAAAGAGAAAATTGATTTCTAGGTATTTTAAATGCTGGATACATGCATGGCATTTTCTATGGTTTAACTTTTTAAGTACATTCATGTTTTTTTTTCGGGTGGTTAAAAAAATGAAAATTGTTTGGCCCAAGAACAATTTTGACATGATTGGATACTCTTTACCTCTCTTAGCAACACCTTAGACATTATCTTTTAATTTGCCAATAGGTATTAGAAGGTGTGTGCAATGGCTAAATTGTTCCCCTATAAACTTGTATTTTAAACATTGAGCAAAAGTTAAATCAAACTTGTAGTACTTTCTTCTCCATGTTTACGGATGGAGTACACCATGTGATTACGAGGATCGTTCAAAAAGTAAGGGCCGTTTGGTCAAAGAGAAAAATATACTCATAAGAAAAAAAAATAAGGTCATATTTAGTTAGGTACAAATTCTCTACATAATCGCCATTCGCTTCTAAGCATTTTTCGTACCGCTGCATCAGCTTCTTTAACCCCTCTGCGTAGAAACTTGCCGCCTGAGAGTTGAACCAGTTGACAAACGTTTTTGAGTCCCTCTTCAGTTTCAAAAGGTTGTCTACCTAGCCATTGTTTAAAATGTAAGAGGAAGTAGTCGCTAGATGCAAGATCGGGACTGTACGGTGTTTGGTCAAAAAGTTCTCTACAAAAATCTTAAATTTTCTCCTGGGTTTTGGAAGCAGTGTGAGGATGTGCATTATCAGGGAGGAAGATTATGCCTGATGACAATTTCCCAAGGCGTTTGTTTTAGACAGCAAGCCTTAATTTGTCGCTGAATCACAGAATGCAGTTCACAGTTGGCGGGATCAACGATTTTCGTGGTCATTGTTCTTTGCATTCACAGACAACAATACGACTTCAGAAATGAAATAAATGACGCTATAGCTTCACAATGAGTCAGTTAATGGCCCAGCAGTAGTAAAACTGTGCTTCGAAACGCCCTTATTTAATTACAAGCAAACGGTCCTTACTTTTTGAACGCGCCTTGTAATTAGTTCTGTGGCCTGTCAGTTTTATTGACCATGACCAAACTAGGAAGACTTACTGAAATAATTTGATTCTGAATTTTAAAAAATAGTCCTCAATCGTTATAAGTTTATCTTTTTTCTGACACTATCTTGCAATAAACTTTGATTATTGCATTGTTTCAATTCAGACAGACTTTTATTTACCCTAGTTCATGTCATTGCATACCTGTAACATTTAAACATGATTTTGACATGAACGGTGTGTTGTGATTAAACTTGTGAAGGTGTTCGGCACAGAGGCACATGAGGGAGGTTGTTTGGCCCCATGAAAAATTTTAGGGGGTTAATTTTAGAGGATTTTTTTCTCTCATTTTGGAGGGTTTTTCTTCCTTGTAGGTGCTGCAAAACATTTGCAAGAGTATGTCATTGCTCTTAGGAGAATGGGCACTCTTAGTTTGGAGTTAGGACACCCATTATACAAGGTCTTTACTGTACCAAATGGGCTGTACTGCTTTGGGCTCAAAGATTCCTATTACTGCTCCTCTAAGAAATATATATATATTCTCCTTAATGTGAAGAGTATACATAGTTTTAAAAACATAACATTCTTGCAAGCACCTTTTTCTGAAAGAATAATGGCATTTGATTTATATAGTTCAACCATCAAGCTTACGGCTCATTCAAAATGTAAAAGGAACAGCTTATCCATCTAAAGTAGAAAATTCTTTCTTCCGAAGAAACCAATATAGAAAAAGCTTTTTTTTTATTAAAGAAAAACAACGCTTTTGTAGTTAAACTTTTAAAACCATTTTGAAAGTTAAGTGTAGTAAGAAAAAAAAAGTGCTACAACATAAATATTTAAGATATTATAATAGAAATTAATAATTCCTATTTAGTAAACTAGTGAAAACACATACAAATTTGTTTTTTTTTTTTTTTTTTTGAATTTCAATAGGGAGAAGGGAGAAAGAGTAAGAAATCAATGCTCTCTGTTGCTTGAAAAATCTGTGACTGAACACAAAGCAACTATTCAGGTAGAAAGAAAAAAAAAATTTATATTGAAATATATAGAGTTAAGCACATGTTTCTTATTTAATAGCAATTCAGGGGTAGGGGTACAGGAAAATGCTCAGCCAACATGGGATACTTACGCTCTTGACTAATTCGAGTAGACACATAACAATGATTTCTCACTAATTCTTTCTCCCAACACTTTTGAACCAGTTTTGAATCTTGAAGCTACATAAAAACAAACTCCCATGCAGCTACATGAAGGCGTTGTTTGCTTTTATGCAAGCAACACCTGTTCTATCAAACCCAAACTGGTTTATTCCACAACTCATTTAAAATACTCTAAACATGCATTTCACAAACGAAAATTAAAACTGCCTTACTTTTCTTTCAAAGTGTTCCCAATGTTGCAGTGCAATTAATATGTTCTAAAACAATTTTTATCATTTGTTACAAGTTTGAAATTATGGATATAAGTTAAGCGAGTTGCTTATTTATGTATTGCGTTAAATACCATTTATTAGCCTTTTTCTGTATTGAAATTGCCATTAAACCAAATGCAGCATAAAACATTAAGGAAGAAATAAGATTTTTATACATTCAATTTTCCATATTTTGTATTGGAGGCTCTTTTAAGCATTTGAAAATTCATGATTTGTTTTTATTAATTGTAGTAGAATATGTTTTGTAGCTTTTTCGAAATGAGGGCATAAGTGCTCTCTATCCATCATGGTAAGCAAGTAATCTTCAAACCTGCTTCAAAAGAGCCAATGTATTTTCTCAAAACACTTCATTTGGAGTGTTTGAGAATGAATGGCAGTCTGTTATATTTAAGTGAATTTTAGTAGCATCAGTTTTTTTTTTCATCTGCTGCATATCCATAAATGCAACATTACTTTTTACGTTGGACCATAGAATGATCCTACGGTTATCTTTCAATTTTAGTATATCAATTTTAGTCAATGGAATGGAGACAGCCATGGATCTCTGCTCTTTGAACTATAATTTTATAGATTAGAAGACGTCCATAAATAATGTCACTTTTTCCAATAAATTTGACCCTTCCCCCCTGTGTCACAAAGTCACACTTCACTTAACCTTGTCACAGATCATGCTATATTACATGAACATTGTTGTTAAAAAAAGTGTGATGTCACACTTCTTGTTACCCCCTCCCTCCTCTTATCACAAACTGTCACAATATCATGAACTTGCCCCCCCCCCCTCATCAAAGTGTGACATCATTTGTGGATGACCCCTAGTAAAGCACACCATAAAATATTTAAAACTTAATCACAGTAAGTAATCTTTAATAATGAATTTTATAATAACAGGTTAATGTATTTACACTTTTTACAGCAGGGGTGGCCAACCTTTTTAGGGAGAGTGCCACGGTTTGGAGAGAAAAAGCTCAGCGTGCCACATTGTATTTTTCCAAAAAACGGAAAATTTTTGAAAAGTTAAAAATAGGTTATTTGTTGACTATGTAATTCTTCTCTAAATAAAACATGTTTTCTCGAAAATCTGAGCAATTGAAATCTGAATGATAGTGAATATAAAACAAGTCCGAACTTAGGAGTTATCGTTAATAAACACTTTTATAGGTTCTGTCAGTTGGCTTATGCTTAAAATAGAAACAAATAACATCAAATATTCTATTCTAAAAAATAAGCAGTCTGTACTTAATGTGGTATATGAGTCTGTATATTTATTACCAAGTCTTTAATTTTAGGATTAGTTCTTGAGAATCCTAAGAAGTTTAAGTGTTTTAAGGGCTATCAATTAATATTCAACGGTATTTAGATTTTTCTGCATTCATAACGAAAAATATTTGTTTAGAAGCGTATTTTGAACAAAATCTGCAACATCACCAGACGGCTAAAGTGTGTAAATGTGAAAAAAAATTTGTCGGTACAAATTTCCAAGTTTCTAAAAACGTGGATGACTTTCTGTTGAAGTAAACTCTTATTCTTGATGACCAAAAGGCAAAAGGTCAGCAATTCCGATTTGGATTTCAGAAGGGTAACAAGTAGTATCTTGCAGAGAAATAGACAAAGAATGTGAAAAGATAAGAATTTTTTTTATCATCCTGAAAATCATCAAACCTTACACTGAATGAAAACTTAAAATAGGTGTAAAATTTTCTCCATATATCATCATAAAATTACTAAATTTGCGTTGTTACTTTCAGTATTAATTTTTAATATTTTATTCTTTTTTCTCGAAAGTAGAGAGAAAGAAACTGAAGTTCTATCATAAAAGAATGTAGATGGCCATAAACTTGTTTAGAAAACTTTTTTTAGTACAATCTTAAATTTAAATTACTTAAACGCCGGATAATAAGAGATAACATAGCTAAATTCGATTGCTATTTTTCATTCATAAGTAGCAAGTCCTTATTGCTTTCCTTCCAGATATTTTAAAAATCACATTTCCTAAAATTTTAAAATCTTATGACTATTTTTCCTTTGGACAGCTATTGCACATTTCAATGAAGGAGTAACTTGCCATGCTCTCCTCTTTATCCTGAGAAAAGTTCACAAAACATTCAGATCTCTAATTCGCAGTTTGTTAATACAGTGAACTCTACAAGGTTACAAACAGAGAAAAAGTTTCATTCCTTGGCAAGGAGTTTGTGATAGATAATTCGATGATACTTTTGAAGTTTTTTTTTCCAAATTAGTTTTGAGTAATGTAACAAAAACATTTAAAACATTTTTTAAGGGTCTTCAGTTGTACAACCATACCGAATTTTGTCCAATCTGGTTTCTGAATTTAGTTGCAGAGAACTTTTTTTTCAAATATCATCACCCGTAGCTGAAACTATTGCAAATCAAGAATCCACTCTGCAGCATCGAAAGTTTCATTCGTGACAGGCACGAATGTGCTTTACAAAGCATTGTCTGTAACGTCATAGCTTTCGTTGGAGGTCCGAATCTAACGCTAAGTACTTTGCAATATTGTAGTTCAGACAATTTGTGAGCCAGCCTCCTGACACTTAATCGTCATGATGTCACATTTATCAGTTTAAGGATTTTAGTTTCTATCAATAGTTTTGAGATCGCCATTTTTTCCTCAATTTTGGAATTTTTTCAAAAAGTCTTCGCGTGCCACTCTTACTGCTCTGCCATGCCACATTGTGGCACGCGTGCCGCGGGTTGGCCACCGCTGTTTTACAGTAATGACTAGATTCAAAGATTATGTTTGAAATTGAAAAAAAACATTATGCATCCAAATTATAAATGCAGAAAAATATTATGATAATATCTTTAACCATTAAAAGCTTTTAGTACAAAAAGATAATTTATTGTTAGAGAAGCATAAAAATAGTCATATAGACTTCAGTAAAACATTCATAAAATACCTTACGACTAATTAGAACTTCACAACAAAATATGTTTAACTAAATACTAATACTTAAGAATAACCACTTATATTTTTTCTTAAAATAAAAAATAGTTGCATACACTAGTTGCAATTGCACATTTGCAGCCAATTGCATTTTTAACCTATTAGCGCCATGTCTCGAATTTAGAAACTCCTGAAAGCAGTAGCATATATAGACTTAGGTATACCCCCTGCAAAATTTGTCAGTGCGCACCCCCCCCCTCCTTTCCAAAGAAAGAAGAATATTTCTTTTTCTTAATTTTCATGCATCCATGAAAAAAAATTATGTTTTTGAATTCTGTTTCTCCTGCAAGGTAACAAATTTTATAACTTCTTTAATGATTCAATAAAAAATTATATTAATAGTATGCATTCATCAAAAACCACTTTACTTGCTTTTTTTCTTTTAATTTGATTAATGGATATTGAAAGGTGTTAATCTGTTGCATTTAAGCATAAATTGTTATGTTTTTTTTTTCATTGAAAATGTTATCTTTTGAAAGGTAATTGTTTCTGGCACAAGAAATGCATTTTTCAGCAGAATATACATTATGCATCAGTTATCAGAGTAGATTCAAATGCAATAATTTAAGGAGTTCTGAAGGAGCACTTTGTCAATCTAAATAGTGGTGCCCAACTTTTCTACACCTGCGGGCTGCACTTCACATTTTGATAGATCTCACGGGCCAGAGCGCATGAAAAATTTAAAGGGTTTTTTTTTCTGACATGGGAGAACATAAAAAATGGCAGAAAATACAAATCAAGAACTGCTGTCATCATTTCTTATTGGTTATTTTATTAATGAGATGTTTATAGTTGTTTTCCGAAAACCAAATGTTGGAACTTGAACGCAAATTTATAGCATTTGACAAAGAAATTGCTGGCATCTAGGAAATCAAAAGAAAGAAAACGTTCAGTAGCTGTTTAGTAGCAAAATGATTTAATTGATTGTTACTTGGCAAGTGTTGTAGTGGGATTGTCTGAGACAGGTTCCAGAAAGCAGTTTTTGATTTACGTCATTGAATAAAACAACGGGCCACACAGATTCATTTTGCTGGCCACATATGGCCTGCAGACTGTAGGTTGGGAACCACTGATCTAAGGAGTTCGAAGCAACATGGGTATTGCTTTACTACCGCAGAGTTTCCCAAGAGTCCAAGGAGTTTGTATGCACCCTGTATGCTTTTAATTGAGTGATACCTAATCTTACATATCATACAGAAAAGTGCAAATCCTTAAATAGTGTAAGAAACTGAAAGAATTTTGCAAAGCATTTCCAAAGACTGATATCATAAAGTAGATGGTGATCACTCCATGCAAAGAATGTAAATATCATTACAGCATTGAATATCAATCATCAGTTTATACACATTGCAATAGTTCTAACACTGAATATTGTTCTGTAAATGCCAAAATTGAAGAGTTATATGTTACACATTAGTATTTCTGTTATAATGCATTGGTTCTTATTTTAAGTTGAATACAAATGTTGATACATGTTAAAAAATTTGCATAGTAGTAAGGGCAGGAGATTTTATATGTTACATTGTATAAATTAGAAACCTGTATAAAATGTAAGAGTAACTTGTACTGAGGTTGCTAGTTTCAAGCACACTGTGGTAGTGAAAATGAAATGAGGGAAAAAATCCTACCACTCTAACAAATCAATAAATGGTGCTAAGACATAAAACTACTAGGCAATTCACACAAAAAGAGAGATAGATATATAAAGGCAATAAGTCTTCAAACATATGGCTTATTAAAAAACAAAAAACACTTTAAAAATATGCCATGCATACTTAAACTAATTCACACAAGAACACTATCTGTTGTAATAAAAATATTTTTATTTTGTACTTTGAATAATAAAGTTTGTATGTTTTGCTTAACCAATACATTAATGTACTTAAACTTTTCCATAACAAAATATACAACACTAACAAAAACTATTCCAAAAGGAATAAATAATTCCAATTCATAAATGCACGGAAACATTCACTGCATTCATTGAAATCTTGTGCTGGGGTGAGGGAGGAGACAGTCCCAAACCTACCAAATAAATAATTAATTCACATAGCACTACCTATGAAAAATATATCTTTCTTACAGTCAAAGGTTTGAATGTTTTAGAGTTAACAAACAGTAAAATATTTTTTGGTTTCTCATACTTTTCAACATGTTAGTGCAAATTATGACTGCATAACTGAACAAGAAGCATTTTTTGTCTTTTTTTTCTAATCTTTTGTTCCTCCAACCTCCACTTTTTTTTCTTCTTTTTAATTTAATTGTGTTCAAGAACTTCAGTTTTCTACTTAGATGGAGAAAATAAATTTTCTACTGCAGTTTACACTGGAGAAAAAAACTAAGGTGTTTCAACAAATAATGAAAACACTTTTAATGGTTCATTTGGAAAAACAAATTTCATAACTCTAGTTTGTAAACAAAAGTTTTTACTTGATAGAGACCTAAAGCCTTTTCTTTTTACAAACTCATCAAAAATAATGACTTTCTATTAAGTCACAGAGCAGCAAACAAACTGGGGTCTTTTCAGTGAAAACAACTGTCAATGATGGACTAAATGGCAGACAATGAGTAAGCATATCGGAGCATTAACTCTGTACCTCAGAACCAGACTAACGTAAGTCCATTTTCGTCATTTTTCAGTAGAGGGGAAAAACGATGTATTCGACAATCGTTTTTCCCCTCAACCGAAAAATGACGAAAATGGACTTACGTTAGTCTGGTTCTGAGGTACAGAACTAAACTATGTAGAACCAAAGACACGCATGTACTGAATGTGTCCGTGATGAAGAACTTTATTGTTGCTACCAGGGCAACATCAACATAACATTAACCATGCTTGCACAATAGAACCATGATCCATAATTCCTACAGTTTATTCAGGGAGAAGTGATAGTTGAAGTAAGCAGAGAATGTTGCTGTTTGAAACTAACATTTTTCACTTTCATGAGCTATTCATTAAATTAGCGATTCTATTCGTGAATATTTCGCCTTTTTGATTGACCCTGTTTTCAACATCCAAGTGCCAAGCACACAACGGTAGCGTAAATTGTCATGTTCTTTTATTTACTTCCGCCATAACTTCTCACTGAACGCACTATACAACTTTTGTTCTCCTGTATGTATTGTTTGTTTTAATGATTTCGCCACAAATGATATTACAAATAATGTAAATGATACCTGTTCAGATCCATTATGTTTTCGAAACCAACATAATCTCAAATCTATCAATAAAAAGAAAATTTAACAATGTTATAAATAAAAATGTGCAAAAATTATGTAATTCTGGCAAATATGTGCTTTTATGAATGTTTAATTCACCTTTACTTTTTAGTACACAGTTGTTTACTTATTTCTCACGTAAATTGCTCAAGAATTTCACTAACCTTGGGAAAAGGTGGTAAATTTATCCTCTTACTTGAAGAGAGAAAATTTCATAATTATACAAAACTCTTAATAATACTGAGGAGAATATCACAGAAGTCGAACAACAATGATGCTAACAATGAGGAAGAAAGTGGTTTATTTACAACCTTTGATAATTATGCATCAACCGATGTATAAAGTGTGGCTTGTGACTTGATTTCGGTAATAAAGCGATCACAGAGAACAAAAATCTTAATGATGATGCTTATGAAATTCAATTGAGCAAATCAACCCAGAACCCATTCCAACATATGCTGAAACACTTTAAATAATTGAAACAACAGAGAACCTTTTCTTTGTTCAAATGAGTTAAGTGATAGAAAACATAAAGATAACCATTCCATGGCCTTTTTTTTTTTTACGATGTTGCCACACATAAGATATTTCCCTCTTTTTTGCTATTCCATGGTCAGCTCTAATGGAAATCCAATAAAGTGTGTCCAATTCTGTAAAGTTATGGCAGTCCTAAGGTGATTACTATTCTTTAGATAGTGTTCATGGAGGCTTTACTGTCTTAATGAAAGCAAAAAATCTGCTAACAATCTCTGTATCCTTCTCATCGTGTCGGACGTCCCACTACAATAAATGCTTCTGACCTTTTGGCTAATCTACAATTGCATCAATCTTGTGTTTTTCACAGTATGCACAAGCAATTTTCAATAATAGGTTAATAGATTTTTCACACATAATTAATTTTATATGCAATGTTGTTAAGTGGTTGAAAACTTTTTCAAAGATACTATTAAAACAAAAGTTACAATGGTATTCAACTTCAACTCCAAAGGAAAAATAATAATAATAACAACTTGATCTTTTTGCTCCTATATAACTTCCTAATTTTATTTCAAAGAAATACTTGGCACTTAGAGATGCACATACAATTTGCATTCACACCTTCTGTTTATTTTTAACAATAAAAATGTATTCATAAGCCTGACTAGGGAAGGATGTATATGTCAAAGCATTATATCCTTACCTAACATAATAAATCTAATGAAGAGACATGCATATGTTTTACATAATTAGTATCAAATATGCTTAAAAATATCTCCTAGTTACTTTTGTAGTGTACATTATTTTATTTCAGTAGTTTTTGAGGCTTTAAAAACATATTAAACTAAAACAGACTTAAGGGGAAACATCTGAAATTTAGCCAACACTTAAGGGTTTTAAGTTTTCAAAAACCAACATCAGGAATGAAATTTATAACAGGCAGCAAGTCATCAATCAACCATAAGCCATTTATTCTGCCTTCCTAATTATGCATAATCAGGCACACTCAAATACAAAATTTTAAGCTTGATACCTTATGTAAAAACAGTGCTGTACAATTAGGAATATAGTTCCAAAAGTTTTACTTTATAAAGCAAACAGAGAATTTTCTGCATCATCTTTATCCATCTGCCTCCTATTATTTATTGCACTTGCTTGATTTGAGGACGCTGTTGCTCCTGGAACAGAGGGTAGATTTGATAACCTATCGGAAAGAGTTGATCTATCGCCAACAAATCTTGAAAAGTCTGAAAGAAAAAAAATAAAGATAAACGGAATTAAATTTGCATCATTTTTATAAGTTTTAAAAATATTTGTTGAAATCTAGGAACATTTGCCTGTAGTTCTAAGCTATCAAATAGATGTGCATATGCCTACACACATGCACAGTGGAACACATACATTATATATATATATATATATATATATATATATATATATATATGCCTTTTTTTAATCTGGTAGTTGAAAGCTTAAAGTCTAGCAGATAAGTTGGATTGAATTGCTATCATCTGTACAGGGTTAAAAAATGCAGGCGTACAGTATGCCACATTCTTACCCTTTTTTTTACTTCTTTTTACGTATTTCTTCTTTTGTTTGTGTCTGACACTTTCAGAAAAAATGATACCATCAATTAAGGAAAAGATGAGAGAACATTTCTAGCAACCAACTTACTTCTGTTTTGCAAAAAATTTCACAGTACTCTATAAATTTTAGAGATGAATTAAATAAAAATAATGGGCCTTATAAAAAAATTGAGATCAGTACTTATAAATTTATCAACTATTAATTGACTGCACATAATTTATTTTCATGCTACTCATAAATTACTACCCACAGATTTCTATTTATAACTTTGATAAAATTACTCATAAACTAATATGGTATAAAATTTTAACTACTTCTAATTTGTTTTGGGTGAATGCAGTATTTTCTCCGTAAATGAATAAATTCAAAATATTAACTAGAAGTTGGCTTCGCTCATTTCAGCTACTTTTCCTTCAATAGAAATTGCCCAAAACTTCCAGATAATTTGTACTAAACATGTACATTTTTCAACATTGAAGTAAAATAGTTCAACAAAATAAATAAATAAAAATTGATAAACAAAGTAAATACATAAATAAAACAATAATTATCCATAAAACTACTTTTTTAGCAATAAGAAACGACTACATATCATTTGGTTATCAAAAATATTTTACCATTATTAGGCTGACTATCATTTGATGTTGCATTACTTGCAGCCTAAAAAAAACAAAATTGGAAACATCAAAACTTGAAGTTTTATGTTAAAGTTACTTTTATTCAAAAGAAATTTTAAAATACTAATATTACACAAATGTGCATTTAAATGAACATTAAAAAAATCTTTGGCAAGCAATATCATTAATGAGACTACGGAAAAAAGCAAAGTTAAATTCCAAAAATGAAAAATTCTTTTTAGAAGTGACTGAATACATTTTATAACAACAAAACTTTGGCAAATATTTTTTTAACTTAATTTCTAAGTAAAAATTTTGAAATTTTTGAAGCAGTGGGGAAGAAAAGGTCTTTTCTCATTTTATTTATTTATTTCGTTATTTTGCTTTAAACTTGGGATTTTTTACTATCTTTCGAAGAACTATCAAATGCAAGTTTCTTGCATCGTATACACAATGGAAAAAATCTGGTATGGACCCCACACTACTTCCTTTTACGTGTAAATTTCTTAGTAGTTGCCTTAAGTGTTAAAAAAACTGCTTGGAGTGAGCAAGGTAACAATTCAAATATTTACTCCGTAATCTGCCACGAAACAATGCAAGACATATTTTACAATGGTTAATTTTCTAAATATTGCTGATTTTAATATCATTCAGTGAATTTTTCGCAAAATATCGCCAATAGCGCCAAGTTGAACCCAAATTCAAAATATAATTTTTTCGCCAAATTTGTCGCCAACTTGGCGATATGTCGCCACTTGGCGACCAAAAGCTTGGCGACATATCGCCAAGTGGTCGCGCCAATCCATATCACTTGAGTCTGCATTGAAATTAACACTGATTTACCCCAAAAAAGGGGTAAAACACCCTCTTGGGAACATTCAAATGCAACCACAAGGGGAGGTGCACAACTAGACCATCCTCAGAGCCTACATACCAAGCTAGAAGCTTCTACGGCATATAGTTTTTGATTTATGCGACCCACATACGCACACACGTACATACAGACGTCACGAGAAAACTCGTCGTAATTAACTCGGGGGTGGTTGAAAAAAAATTTTCGGCTGCTTATATGTTGGTAGGTACATATGCACGTGCTGACAGGTCAAAAAAACTAAGGAATTTTCATTCGGGGGTGAGCAAAATCAAAATTTAGACTCAAATTTGAGTGATTTATTTTTCGCGATCACAATACTTCCTTTACTACGTAAAAGGAAGTAAAAATGCTTAAGATTCAAGGACAAGAAAAAAAAAGCAGGTATGATAATCTAAATGCAATATTACCAAACTTCTGTAAAATGGTTGGGAAGAATTATTTGCAATAGATCTATTAATAAATATAAGCCCTCTGTTGACTGCTACTTGCTTTATTTCACTGTTAACTAATTAACATACCCACATCAACAGACATCTTTGATTTAAGAAAAGTAAAGAAAAAACCAACGTTAATTAAGCACAAATACGCAGGGATACTGTAGACACGTGTTTCGGCATTACAAGGAACGCCTTTTTCAATGCAAAAAAAATTTTGAGCTTATGGATGCACAGATCCCAAGTAGCATCAACTCATCGGATTTTGCTCGGCCGATCATCGAACTCCTCGTAAACTGATCCTGCAACGGACAATGACATTGTTCCGATCGGTATCCGAGCACGGTTTTCGATGAGCTACTTTTCATTGGAAAGCGACATCCTTCCGATCAACTTTCCCGACGAAAATAAGCCGAGCACCCAAAATTGATCCTAAATTCATCGGCACGGGGCTGCACTGCTCGTAAATTGCTCCAAATCTCATCGTATTTCGAGCAAAACTCATCGGATTTTGCTGCTCTGATTCAGTTTGGCCAATGAGACATATTGGAGCAATTCCCGATGAGAACTCATCGAATCTGATCATCGGCCGATGAGAATTTCATCGGGTTTGGATGAATGGCCGATGAGATTATGCTGCTAGGGATATCTGTGCATCCATAAGCTCAAATTTTTTTTGCATTGAAAAAGGCGTTCCTTGTAACGCCGAAACACGTGTCTGCAGTTTCCTTGCGCATTTGTGCTTAATAACAGTTGGATTTTTCTTTACAAATTTCTGCACAAAGGTAATTAGTTTCTTCATCTTTGATTTGCTTATAATTCTTAGTCATTTATAAAACTAATAAACAGAAATGGCTCTAAAACTGAACAATATCCATCATCAGATAAGAAATTAATCCACTGAGTATCCTAACAACTACACTTTATTTTACCCAGTCAAAACCAACTTAGTTCCAGCTCTAGTCGATTCTTATAAGACGATTTTCTGAAAACAAATAATATAAAGCACTTACAATAGGGTGGAACGAAAAAAATAAAGTTTTGATTTTCAATTTTCCTTAGTGCGGAAAAGTTGCCTTTTCATGTAAATAAGATATAAAAAAAATATGAAAAATATTGAAGCACGTCTTGAGGTGCCGCAAGTAGGATAAAGTATTGTAAAAATGCTATTTTTGCTCTATTTTCAAGTTTTTTTCAAAAATTGTTATACTTATTTTTTTTCTTTAAATGCAGTCAAAAAAGTAACTATTACGCCCAAAAGGCCACATAACATTATTTTTTAATGTTTGGATGATTTCTAGAGGTGCCACAAAAACGACGAAGTTTTGCACAAACGCACTTTTTGCCGATGGCACTAGCATCTGGGAGCATAAGACGTAGCAGTAGCGTATGTTTAGAGGGGGCGTTAATGGGTAACAGTAATTTGTGTGAGTAGGGGCCAAGCTCAGATCAAGTGTCATTACCTTTGCCGAATTCACTTTTGTTCGCGTCTATCATGTAACAGAGTAACGTAAAATATTGGTAGTTGGTGAGCTATTTCAGCGTTGTGAGCTAAAACAGCTCAGTCTAAGCAAATACAGACGAGACATTAGTAAGAACGTCCGATTTTTGGACACTTTAGTGATTTGAGTGAAGTTTTACTACCAACTTAAGAATTAAAGAAAAGTCACTGTTTCATTTGGCACAACCTCAAAAGTTGGTCAAGTCAACCTGGAAAGGATCCTTCTGTGAGAAAAATATCTGAAACTTTAGATTCTAAAATGGGACAAATTTCATCAAGAGATCTATTCTAGTTGCTTCTAACCAAAGAATTTGATCAACGATAAAAGTTTATCATGAAAAATACAGAAATTTACAGTCTTCAAGAAGAAAAAGAACTGACTCGATCATCGTTAAATTTATAGAAGAATCTAAACGTTTATTTCTTGATGCTGCCTACATGAGACTACAAGAGAAAAAACGTTGATACTTGCATTTTGTATGAAAGAAAAGAAGGTGCCAGTTTTAGAACAAAAATCAATTGAAAGCAACCTTCCTCTTTTAGAGAACATACATGACTTAAGTACTGATCAGAAATATTTATTAAGTGTATTGTAATATCAAGTGGGACCTCACTAGATTTATCTTCAAAAAACCTGGAAAACTTGATTACTTCAAGTGACTTACATATGCAAAGATAGAGCATACTTCGATTGTTCGTGGTAAATGCAAATTCAACTGAAAACCTCAAGATTATCTGTCTCAGTACTTGGTTAAAGTGTATGCTCCTATGTGGATTAACATAAAGTTAAAATCTTGTACTGGTTCACCTTTTTACACTTATCTATTAAATATCTCTAATCTGTACTTAAGTTATATATCTGTACCTCAGAACCAAACTAACGTAAGTCCATTTTCGTCATTTTTCAGTTGCGGGGAAAAACTATGTATTCGACAATCGTTTTTCCCCTCTACCGAAAAATGACGAAAATGGACTTACGTTAGTCTGGTTCTGAGGTACAGATATGTTCTCTAAAAAAGGAAGGTTTTTTTCAACTGCTTTAGAGACTTTTGGTCTAAAACTGGCACCTTCTTTTCTTTCATACAAACTGCAAGTATCAAAACTGTTTCTCTTGCAGTCTCATGTAGGCAGCAACAAGAAATAAACGTTTAGATTCTTCTCTAAACTTAACAAGGATCGGGTCAGTTCCTTTTCTTCTTTAAGACTAATTTTCTGTGTTTTTCATGATAAACTTTTATCGTTGATCAAATTCTTTGGTTAGAAGCAACTAGAATAGATCTCTTGATGAAATTTGTCCCATTTTAGAATCTAAATTCTCAGATATTTTACTCGCAGAAGGATCCTTTCCAGGTTGACTTGACCAATTTTTGAGGCTGTGCCTAATGAAACAGTGACCTTTCATTAATTCTTCGTAAGTAGGTCTCGTCTGCATTTGCTTCGACAGAGCTGTTCTGGCTCACAACGCTGAAATAGCTCACCAACTACCGATATTTTACGTTACTCTGTTACATGATAGACGTGAACAAAAGTGAATTCGGCAAAGGTATTGACACCTGATCTGAGCTTGGCCCCTATTCACACAAATCACTGCTACCCATTAACGCCCCCTCTAAACGTCCGCTACTGCTACGTCTTATGCTCCCAGATTCTAGTGCCATCGGGAAAAAGTGTGCTTGTGCAAAACTTCATCGTTTTTGTGGAACCTCAAGAAATAATCCAAACATTAAAAAATAATGTTATGTGGCCTTTTTGGCGTTATAGTTACTTTTTTGACCACATTTAAAGAAAAAAGATGAGTATAACAATTTTTGAAAAAAACTTGAAAATAGAGCAAAAATTGCATTTCTGCAATACTTTATCCTACTTGCGGCACCTCAAGACGTGCTTCAATATTTTTCATATTTTTTTTATATCTTATTTACATAAAAAGGCAACTTTTCCGCACTAAGGAAAATTGAAAATCAAAACTTTAGTTTTTTCGTTCCACCCTAACTTACAATCAAAAGATGATTAAAAAAGAACTAACCGCGTTCAGGTTTCCTTTGTTAACTGTAAAAGAAGCAAGACCCCCTTCTATTTGGTCAAGATTTGTGTTATCTGAGTAACTGCTGCCTCTGAAGAGAAAAATAGATTTTAAAAATAAATAAGTGCAAGTATCAAATCAATGAAGAAGTTTTGAGTTCTGGAGAGCAAAAACTGCTGAATAACAAGCACTAAATTTCTTAGCATTCCTATTATACATTATGAGATTATGAAAGTAAAACGGCAAATCAATTGAATGTAAATGATTATAATTAATCCTGCTGGTTCCTTTGAGCTAATTAGACATAAAAATTTCTTAACCTCTATAAAATACAAAACAAGCATCATCTGTGAGATTTTTTAGGACTTTGTTCGTGAGGACAATATGCTAGTTTTTTTAGTTTTAAAATAGCTCTGGATTGAAGTACATAATGTTCGAATGTTGCTTTGTTTAAAACACTTGAAAGAAAAAGATCATCAAAAACATTATGAGCACTAAACAAAGCCAAGATGAATGTCAGAATGTGCAATTATCTAAATGCTACAGAAATGATAATTTATTAAAGACAACTTGGTACTTTTTAAAAGAATGTTAAAAATAGCTAATGCAATAAAAATATCAATTTTCATTTGATAAATATCCCCCTCCCCCCCCCTCTCCAAATAAATAAATAAATACATAAAAAATAAAAGCTACGCAGAAAAAAACTCAAAGTAACAACAAATAATTAACTTACTTTGCTTTACTAGATTCAAAAGAAGTGTTTCTTGACTGCGCAAACATATCGAACTCATCAGTAACAGAATTATTTTTTGGATCTTCTTTTGAAGAAGCAAAGTCTCCATTAGCCGTATCCACTGGCTGTAATTCTATCAAAATGGTCGTTTTACTACAGCAATGAAATCTTAACCATGAAGAGATAAACTATTTTTTAATTGTTAGCCTAATATTAATACAAATTTTAGAAGTCAAGGGCACAAATTTTTAATACAATCCTGAATAATAAACACACCGATTCAAGAAACTTTTGCAAAATAAATGTAAATAAAACAATACATAAGAAAATAACTGACTTTTCATAGAAGAAAATCATACTACAATTTAAAAAAAAATACAGTACAATCTTGAATAATGACCACACAGATACATGAACTTTTAGTGCAAAAAGGATATATAATAAAAATAATATAAGAAAAAAACTGAATTTCTGCAGAAGTCATACTACAAAGAGAAAAATATTCTATTAGAAACATCTACTGGTTTCAGTAGTAACCAAATTAATGAGTTAAATTTTTTCTAGTGAAACATGCATACGAATTTATCATCATAACATATGTATATGTTGGCCCAGTGGCGTAGCGTGCGGGGGGCAAAGGGGGCACTCGCCCCGGGCGGCACTTTGCTAGGGGCGGCAAATTCTGCAACAATAACTTGAGATCCCTTTTTTTTAAGTGGCGGCGGGGGTTTTTTTTTTAATGACAAATTATGTATAACTAAATCTGCATCAAAAGCTTTTTTATCCCCTCTTCCTTCAAATCAAACTTGTCTGCATGCAGCATGCAGTCCGTTATCACCGGCGTTGCCATGGACCAGTAGCGTACATAGACTAAGATGCGCTACCCCGCAAGATTTATAAGTGCGCCCCTGCCCCCTATTAAAATTAAAAAAAAAATTTCCCCGTGTAACTCATAGTGCTATTTTTCTGGATCGAGCTCCCTCAATCGTCTTGCGCCCCCCCCCGCGCCGCGGGGGTTGCGGGGGCGCTATGTACGCCACTGACATGGACACTAGGGTGTCCCAAAAAAAACGAAAATCGGAATTTTGTAACGCATACCCTCTTATTTTTTTCCTTTTACATCAAAAGAATTGTAAAAAAAGTTTCATGTAATTTGAACAACGGTAAAGCGTGCCGACTTGCGTCCGAAACTGCGAACTAGCCCTTTTTCACTAGGTTAAATCAAAATTTTTTTTTTCGGAAATTCAAAATTTCATGTTGATAAAACGCTTCCCCCACATCCCCCCACATGTCCCACAAAATCATTTATCCAAATTAAAAAATATTTAGGTACCCCAAACGAGGCTTAAAATTCATAATTTTCTTCAAAAAATAGCTTTTTCTCTATGTATTTTGTTTCTAATGAAAGATAACTTTTAAGAAAATATCAAGATGAAAAATATGAAGCATAAAGTATGTAATTAGAGCTAAATATAAGTTTTTTGTCTCATTTTATGTTTATTTCTCCCGGAAATTACTCAAAATTAAGGTTTTTCCAAGTTTTAAGTTAAACTTTTTTATTTTAAATACCACATTTTTTTTACAATTGAAGTTAAATACCAACGTAAATAAAGCACAAATTAGGTAGAAAGTACAGCATGTACACAGTACAATTTTGTACAAAATTTTGGTACATAATTTACGTGTAAAAAATTTTGGTACATAAAGAAGGAATAATGTATTTTGCAATAATACTTTCATTGAAATATTATTTTTCATCTTTGGCAGTTATTTTGTAACTTTTGAAAAAAATGTGACATTTTCACCTCAAAAAATCATGGGGCAAAGTTAAAAATAAAATATTTTTGTTATGAAAATTTTTCAATTCGACGATTAACAGTCATTTTCATCAAATGAATGCGTAAATAAATGAAAAAAAAAATATTAACGAAGAATAAACGAATGAGCAAGTAAATGAATAAATAAATTAACTAATGTGTGAGAAAAAATAAATGAGTGAATAAAATAGAGAACGAAAAAGAAATTGAGTTAATGAATGAGTAAATAATTAAGTAAAATAAAGTTCATAAATTAATAAATGAAGAAATAGGTGAGTGATTTAATAAATGAATGAATAAGTCTACGAAATGAGCTATTTCACGTTGCCCTATCCACTTGCCCCGCGTGCACTTGACAAATTACATTGAACATTGAAAATCAAAAAGTGCCTAATTTTAAATAAACAAGGATTGCACTGGATATCAGTAGTTCTCAATTAATAGTTTGGGTGATAATTACAAAAATCTTATCCTTTTATAATAACAAGAAATACTTTTGAAAAACCACGAACATTATAATAAAGGTATCAAATTTTTAAAATGGCTTGATGTATAATTTTTTTCGTTGATCTTTGGAGCTACTTATTTTTTGACAGGAATTAACTATCTGTCTAGGAACAAAGTTAAAATTTTGCTAGATAGGTTGCACTGCAAGCTGGGAAAACATTTCAAAATTTCACTTTGCCCATCTATTTCACTTTGCCCCACATTCCCCTACTACATTTTTTATTTTATTATTCATTTGCAAATGCTGTTTTGAAAGTATGTTCTTTAGTAATTTTGGGACTTGATATTTTCTTTAAGTGTATCTGCAATTTAAAATTTATAAATGATGCAATAAATAAATAGAAAAAATCAAATATTTAAAGAAATATATAAATTTTATGCCTCGTGCTCTGGACCTAATTCATAAAAAAATGTGAATAAATGTTTGTGTTTAATATCAATATGATTGTCGAAAATGTTGACTGTAATTTCAAAAATTACAAATTATGCCGATTTGTGCTTAAAAGTGTAAACTAGTATTTGTGTACAGATGAATAATAAAAAAATGTATTTAAAATGGAAAAAAATTAACTTAAAACTTGAAAAAACCTTAATTTTGAGTAATTTCCGGGAGAAATAAATATAAAATGAGAGAAAAAACTTATATTTAGCTCTTATTGTTTTCTTTACGTTTCATATTTTTCATCTTGATAATTTCTTAAAATTTATATTTCATTGTTTACAAAATACATAGAAAAAAATCTTTTTTTTTTTGAAGAAAATTATGAATTTTAAGCCTCGTTTGAGGTACCTAAATATTTTTTTACTTTGGATAAATGATTTTTTGGGACATGTGGGGACGTGGGGGAAGCGTTTTATCAACATGAAATTTTGACTTTCCGAAATTTTTTTTTTCGATTTAACCTAGTGAAAAAGGTCTAGTTCGCACTTTCGGACGCAAGTTGGCACGGGTTACCGTTGTTCAAATTGCATGAACTTTTTTTTACAATTGTTTTGATGTAAAAGGAAAAAAAAATAAGAGCGTATGCGTTACGAAATTCCGACTTTCGGTTTTTATGGGACACCCTAATGGACAGGCTCGCACAATGCTGTTTAATATTATTCTGCTTAAAATGTTTTCATTTAAGGAAAATATTATCTCTCATATATTTCAATAATTTTAGAAAAATATTTATTAGAATTTTTCGATCAGCATTTCCTGTTGTAGGATGAATACATTAAAATGTAAAACATGGTGTGAATTATATAAAAAAAAAATCCTATTTTCATTCAGTAAAAAATTAAAAATCATAATTTCTCGGGCGGGGTGGGGGCAGGAGAAAAGGGAAGGGGCGGCAAATATGGTGCATGCCCCGGGCGGCAAAATCCTACGCTACGCCCCTGTGTTGGCCGCATGATGATCACTGTCAGTCAGAGTGTAAGGTAAATTTTCATCTGTACTACATATTTGTATATGAGTATGTGAAATGTTCCACACCAATCTGAATTAGTGTTAAGCTAATTATCATCCATTTCTTATCACTTGAAAATAACTGACTGAAAAATAACAATCAATCTAAATAAATAAAATAAACTCAATCTTTATGCTAAATTAAGGGAATCTGTTTAAAACTTATTTAAAACGCATATTACTTAAACGTAGTGAACATAGGACCAACAAATTTGGCTTGCAGAGATCTGATAGGGCTCGGAAATTGATATTACTGTTTTTCATTATTTTGAATTTGGATAAAAAAACTCTTTTGGGTTTAAAAAAAATTAAATTGGCATAAGTATTTTTTCTTATGATAATACTGCCCTGCTAAGCACAAATGTGGTAACTGCAGCCGAGCACAAACTGAGATAAAACTCTTTAACCCATTTACGCCCAGTAGCCTAAAAACGGGACGCTTGTTAGTTACTGCATACAAAACCCTGCAATGGGTATATCCTTTTACTAAAGCTGTTTTTCACAAGTGAAATGGTCCTTCTTTTTGAGAAAACCAGTTAGAGCCACTATTTGGACATCAGAGTTTATTTATTGACAGCTATTTTCAGGCAAATCAGTCAAGCAACGATCCAGCATGGGTAGCCACGGAAAGTAAGTTTTTTTTTGCAAACTTATTTTTCATAAAATTAAACTATTTTAAAATGATTTGTTTAAAATGGATCACAGATGCCTTCGATAATGCTACTTTGCAAAAGTAAAGTCAAGTAAGGTCGTATTTTGCTCATATATCTGCAAAATGTCCCATAAACAGGACGTTAAATAACTTTAAAAATATGGCAATGGCGAACTATTTTACGTCTAAAATGCATGTAAACCATTCCAAGTAAGAGTTTTAAACGGATAAAATTGAAAAAAAAATTGTTAAAAAAAACTTAGGCATAAATGGGTTAAAGTTTTGTTCCACCATGTATTTGATTCAGATAAAACTTTTTCAGAATTTTTTTAAAAATATTTCCCGTTCTCAAATGACCAAATAATTTTGTATTTAGGAAAAATACGTGACAAAGAGCCACCTGGTGGCGATACCTCAATTTTGTTAAAAAGTGCAGATATGACTTTTGTGCTCAGCACGGCAGAATAAACATTACTTCCGAGGGCTGTCTGAAAAGTTTCCGACCTCGATATGAAAAGGGCAAAACTTATGAAACAAAGAGAGATGTTCCTTTTAAGGAGTCCTTTGGAAACTTGGAACCATAATTTTGGCTATTTTTAGTTCAAATTGTATGCGTGACAGCCATACTAGTGAGTTGCTCCAACAGTTTTTTTGAAAATAGAAAAAAATCGAATATCAAGCTCTGATTCAATACTTGTTTTAAAAAGGAAATACGCCTGCACAAATTAAAAAGGAGTTGGACTCTTCGTATGGGGACTCTGCACCATCGTCTACAATCGTAAAATTTTGGGTAGCAGAATTTAAACGTGGTCGTACCAGTTTGAGTGTTCGTGAATGCTCAGGTCGACCCAAAACTGCTACCACTGATGAACACATTGCTAAAGTTCATCACATGGTGCTGGATGACGCAGATTGAAAGTGAGATATATAGAAGAAACTATGAATATCTCTAATAGTGGAAGAGCAACTGGTCAAATTTTAATTTCCGTGCGCTTTTTGTGATACAATTATGACATTTGGTTTTTCTGAAAGGTATTGGCACAAGGAATACGAATTTGGATGTTGCCACCCCCAAAAATAGTGCAGGGGGGCGTAAGGGGGGGCCAAAGTTTCTTCACTAAAATAATTGAATCGTTTATTTCGAAAAGGTAACATCTCTATTTTGATCTCCTCTGTCTCTTTAGAAAATTAAACAGCGCACGGAAATATTTTTGAATGTCATAATCAATGGTTATTTGGTAAATTATTGCAGTAATTGTGTACTTAACAAAAGGCATTTTTTCATTGATTATGACATTCAAAAATATAACCGTGCGCTGTTTAATTTTCTAAAGAGACAGAGGAGATCAAAATAGAGATGTTACCTTTTCGAAATAAACGATTCAATTATATCTTCATTATTTCATGGCTTACAACCAGTTTTCAAACCGTAAAACACTTAAATCCACTTAATAATAACATTATAAGGCATAAAAAGCTGAATTCAAATAGTGCTGACATGTGTTTCGGAGATATTAAGAGCTCCTTTTCAGTGCATAAGATGAGAGCTTATGAATGAATATTCATCCGGCTGAAGGTGGTTTTTTCATTGAATATATGTGCCTTGTTATCAAGCCTATCATTTGGACAACCCAGGGGGATGCCACCTCTCTCCCCTCCTTTAGAAACAAAATGCAAACGCACATTTGTGTACGCATTTATCCTTCAACACATAGTATACATTGAATTTGCACTTTTGCCCGGGACTATAATCGCCCCACCCCCCCCCTCGGAGGGGGAGGGGTTGAAAATTAATGCTTTTATTTATTTATTTTATTTTACTTTATTTTTTTATTTTTTTATCAGGGAGAGGGGTTCAATTGCCCCCCGCTAATCTGATAACTTGTTCCACTTAAATAACATTTTTTTTGTCATTTTTCGCCCACCACAATTTTTTGTAACTTAAAGCACTGCTAAAGGAAGTTTTTACAGCCACAAATGTGTTTTTAATAATATAAGGGGGTGATACTCGTTGTGAGTGGTCTGAAATATACTAGAATTTTTAAGTTAAAAAAATGTGAGAGAGATTTTTAAAGTGTATTTACTCAAATAATAATATAATGACAACATTAACGAACCCAAATTTCCCAATTTTCAACTGCATTTATATGCAAACAAAATAATACTGTAAAGTCGGGTTACTTGGACCCTAGGGGGTTACTTGAGCCCATTACAGTAAAATGATAAAATCTGGGTTTGGTACTTACTAGTTGAAGACTTGCACGTAGTTCCTCGTTTTTCCGCTAGGTAGAAGCACTCTGCAGCCTCTAACGCAAGTACCAAACAGAGATTTTATCATTTTACTGTGGGCTCAAGTAACCCCCTTGTGGGTCCAAGTAACCCGACTTTACGGTAAATAAAAACATCAAAATAGAACTATAATTACAAATAACAACACACACGCAGTCATTTGACAGTGGCATTTGAAAGAAAATGTAATAGATATATTTAAATCAACTCATGAATTAATTTTTCATATTCTTGATCGTTTCAAAAAGACATTGCTATGAAGAATTAAAAAACAATAAGTCAAATAATAATAATGTAGAATACAAGTTAAAAATCAGTTTCATATTCAGATTCATCTGAACTGCTCTCCTCATACCAGTTAAAACAGTGATTTTCATCATCTATATCCAAACATTCACACATATCCGTGCATGGAAATCCGTTACGTCTGCATTTGCACAGCAGTGTAGAACATTTACTTTTTTTGCATGAGCATTTTACCAGTTCTAGAATCGCCTGTGGAGCAGGTTCCATTTTGGTCATCTAGGGAACAAATCTGCTGTCTTGCATTTCCCAAACATAACCAGCATCTGTCTGTGGAACATTCGGACATGCAATGACATCATTTTGCCATATCATGGCCTGATAACGTTCTCTCATGATGGCATAGCGAAGAGCTGATTGTGTTGGTGGCATCTTTTCTGATTCGGCAATTTTCTTTTGAAACAACATGAACTGAACAGAGCCAACATCTGATTTAGAACAGTTTGGCAGGTAAATTTTGCAAAAAAAAAACTGTTCTAATGCACCAAAAATATCTTCAGATGGTGTAGAATTGATTCCTAAATTTGCAAAAGCTTGCAAAATATTTTATCAGACTACTGCAAGGCTTTCCAACAGGAGAGTTTACCTTTTCCAGCAAACTCTACTGTAGTGTCGCATCCAGTAAATGCATGAAAACCAGGCAAGGCTTTTACCTTTTCTTCTCCTAAAGCATTATATATTGGTTTGAGAGCAATCTGTCTTTTTATTTTACCGTTTCCTACTATGCATGATGTTCTGGAGCATAGCATGGGGTACCGCCGAAGAGCCAAGACAACAACATCTGTATCTGGAGAGTAAATATGAATAGTAGAGGCACCTCGTAAAGTTGCACCAGCAGCGTGTAGTATTAGTTTTGTGTCAGCTTCCTCGTGTGTGCTTCTACTTCGTAGGTGCTGTACTGAGATATGAGTTGCTGCCGCTTCATCTCGCCATGCCTCAATAATAGGTAAATTTAGGAATTAATTCTATACCATCTGAAGATATTTTTGGTGCATTAGTAGAGTTGGTTTGCAAAAATTTACCTGTCAAACTGTTCTAAATCAGATGTTGGCTCTGTTCAGTTCATATTATTTCAGAAGAAAATTGCCGAATCAAA
Source organism: Uloborus plumipes (assembly GCA_038373865.1). NCBI lineage: Eukaryota > Metazoa > Arthropoda > Arachnida > Araneae > Uloboridae > Uloborus > Uloborus plumipes. The sequence goes on from JAXGGA010009828.1 coordinate 37,240, forward strand.
GAAGATTCCACCAACACAATCAGCTCTTCGCTATGCCATCATGAGAGCACATTATCAGGCCATGATATGGCAAAATGACGTCATTGCATGTCCGAATATTCCACAGCCAGATGCTGGTTATGGTTGGAAAATGCAAGACAGCAAATTTCTTCCCCAGATTACCAGAATGGAACCTGCTCCACAGGCGATTCTAGAACTGGCAAAATGCTCAAGCTCATGCAAAAAAAAAGTAAATGTTCTACACTGCTGCGTAAATGCAGACGTAACGGATTTCCATGCATGTGTGAACATGTGTGAATGTTTGGATGTAGATGATGAAAATCACTGTTTTAACCGGTATGAGGAGAGCAGTTCAGATGAATCTGATTATGAAACTGATTTTTAACTCGTATTATACATTATTATTATTTGACTTATTGTATTAGAATTCTTCCTAGCAATGTCTTTTTGAAACGATCAAGAAAATAAAAAATTAATTCATGGGTTGATAAAATATATCTATTACATTTTCTTTCAAATGCTACTGTCGAATGACTGCGTGTGTGTTGTTATTTGTAATTATAGTTCTACTTTCATGTTTTTATTTACTATTTTGTTTGCATATAAATGCAGCTGAAAATTGGGAAATTTGGGTTCTTTAATGTTGTCATTTTATTATTTGAGTGAATACACTTTAAAAATCTTTCTCTCATTTTTTTAACCTAAAAATTCAGGTATATTTCAGACCACTCACAATGAGTATCACTGGCTTATATTATTTAAAGAACATTTGTGGCTGCAAAAACTTCCTTCAGCAGTGCTTTAAGTTACAAAAAATTGTGGTGTGTGAAAAATGACGAAAAAAATTGCTATTTAAGAGGAACAAGTTATCAGATTAGCGGGGGCAATTGAACCCCTCTCCCTGATCAAAAAAATAAATAAAAAAATTGAGTAAAATAAAAAAAATACATAAATAAATAAAAACATCAATTTTTCAACCCCCTCCCCCCGAGAGGGGGGGCGATTACAATTCCGGGCAAAAGTGCAAATTCAATGTATACTATGTGTTGAAGGATAAATGCGTACACTAATGTGCATTTGCATGTTTCTAAAGGGGGGGAGAGGCGGCACCCCCCCTTTTTTTTGTCCAAATGATGGGCTTGATAACAAGGCACTTCTATTTAATGAAAAAAACACCTTCAGCCGGCTGGATTTTCATTCATAAGCTCGCATCTAATGCACTGAAAAAGGACCTCTTAATAGCTTCGAAACACGTGTCAGCAATTTGAATTCAGCTTTTTATGCATTATAATGTTATTATAAGTGGATTTAAGCATTTTACGCTTTGAAAACTGGTTATAAGCCATGAAATAATGAAGATATAATTATTTCAGTGAAGAAACTTTGCCCCCCCCCTTACGCCCCCTGCACTATTTTTGGGGGTGGCAACATCCGGATTCGTATTCCTGGAGCCAATACCTTTCAGAAAAACCAACTGTCATAATTGTATCACAAAAAGCGCACGGAAAACCAGTTGCTCCCAGACTATAAGGAATGCGCATGCCACATTTTAAATGAGAAATTAAGCACGCGGAAGCTGGCTGTACTTTAACTGCCGCGTTTGCTGGATTTGACCTGAAACATGTCCGAATGAACATTTGCAGCGCACTTCTGGCACAATGAACCAGAGTTTTTCTGACGACTTATCACTGTGGATGAAACCTGGATTCATCAGTGCACTCCAGAAACAAAAACGCAGTCAAAACAATGGTCTGCAAAGTGAGAACAGCTCCAAAAGAGGCCAAAACAGTTCCTTCTGCAGGAAAAGTGATGCCGACTGTTTTCTGGGATAGCCATGGAGTGATACTCATTGACTACCTTAAAATGGGAAAAGCCATAACAAGAGCATACTATTCTACTCTCCTTGACAAATTGAAGGAGGAAATAGAAGAAAAACGGCCGCATTTGAAAAAGAAAAAAGTTTTTTTTCATCAAGAAAATGCTCCTGCTGACACCTCAGTGGTTTCAATGGCCAAAATTCACGAGTTAAGGCTCGAAATCGTTGAACACCCACCCTACTCACCAGACCTGGCCCCAAGCGACCCTTTCGTGGTCCCTAAGCTGAAAGAAGCACTTGGAGGACAAAGGTTTTCTTCAAATAAGGAGGTCATAAACTTTGTCAATAGCTTTTTGAGGACACATTTTCCTCATTACTTTTGGATAAGTTAAAAGGATGGGAGCATTACTGGATGACGTGTGTGGACTTACAAGAAGACTATGTCAAAAAGTAACAGCCAGTTTGGACGATAAAATATTTTATCCATGTTAGGTCGGAAACTTTTCAGACAGCCCTCGTACAGCAGGTAAAAATTTAGAAAGTTCAGAAAGATACTTGAAACATTTGACTGCATTTTTGGGAAATAAGTTTGAAAAAGAAAAAATATATTAAGAAACATGTTTCATAAGTAATCAGGTGCATTCAGTTTTTATACTAGCGTATGAACATGGTTCGGTTTAGAGATCGAGATTGGAGCCAATATTTAGAAAAGTGCCAATTTGAAGTTGGAGTTTTCTGAAAAAAAAAATTTTTTGCAGAAAAAAACTAATGTTGGATTTTAAGTCTAAATATGGTCTAAATGCAAGAAAATAAAAGGGGGGAGGTCAAGGAAGTTATTTACCCACCCCCCCCTTAGATTACTCACTTTTAAGCCGTTACAGATCTGATGAATGTTACAGGTCTGATGTTAATATGAGCTATACATATTTGAGTTTATGCTTTCAGTCTTCGTTAACATCTCTAAATATGATATCATTTCCTTGCCTTTTTAACATAGAATTAAGATAATTATATTAAAATATATATATTAGGCTAAAAAATCAAATTTCATTATAAAAAAACATACCTTGGAAATAACAATGAGCGATAAGGTTTTTAGATAAAATAAATTATGAGATTACCAAATCCAAGCTAATAAAACATTTGTTTTGTTTTAAAACAACACACAACTTCAACTTTTTCAACACACAACTCTGCTGCTTGCTTTTCTTTAATGAGTTGCAGGAAATTTAATTTCTTGATCAGAAATTCAAATTTAGCATGCTAGTTATTATCTAGTTATTTAGCGAAGTTATGAGAAATTGAAGCACCAAAAAAAATAAATAAATAAAATAATAATAATTAATTAACTTAATTTCTGCAGTGTCAATTTTTCTTATTTTACTAACTTCTATTGTTAGGTCATACAAATCACAAATGAAGCAATTGTACTAAAACTCATTGCTTTTCATTTTTTAAGAACAAAAAAATATTCAATATATATGGCTAAAACCTATGATTTTTGCTTTTTATAATTCTGAAACGTGTGAGTTAGTTCTGTAACATATTCGCTGTTTTTCAATGTTACCGCTCTGACTGTTACCGATCTGACAAACTGACAAAGTTTTTTTTTTTATTACCGAGTCGATCGCACTAAACCAAAATCAAACACGTGGTTTTTTCACTTGCAACAAAGGACTATACTTATATGTAAAATAATTTTTAAAATAATAAAAACTGCGCATTTTAGAGCATGTTACCGATCTGATGACTCAAATGACACACATTTTATAAAATCACTTTAAAAAATCTTACCTACAATTTAGATGCAGAAATGCAAATTTTTAATTACGATTCGATAAAACATCCCACCAGAAACTCAGTATCACGTGGTATAGGTGCAGGAAATAATTTTGGGAGCCTAAACATAGATCGGAAGTTATTGTTACCACTCTGACGGCGGTACTTGGGACACGCTTATTTCGCATCAGCTAGAAAATCAGAAATCGATTAAAACAAAAATGAAGTAAAATATTAACAAAGGGGTAAAAATAGAATCGTTTTTTGTGCAAGTGCGTTTTTTTGGGAAGTTAGAAAGTGCGCATGACCTGTTTGCATGGTAAGCTTTGCTACAGGGGACACGTTACCGATCTGATTTTTGATGTATAAAAACAATATTTTCTGAAGGAAAAAAAATTTTTTTTTCTGATGTTATTAGATGAAATGAAAGCAGAACCTTATCTTCTTCCTGGGGATAATTATTTTTTTTACTAGTTATTAAAATACTAGTGAAAATTCACTTGGGACTCAAATTGGCACTTTTCTAAATATTAGCTCACTGTTCAAATGTGGGAATTTTTTTCAAAATTCTAGAAATTGAAATATCCTTTTTTAGGGCCTTTCTTTGTTTTGATGAAAACTCGGGAGATATTTACTTCATTAGGGAGTTTGGGAGAAGGCATTGAAATTTGTGTTTCCCAAACAAATGGGAAAAGTTAACAGCTATGACATTTTCAAATTCAAAATAAAACAGATTTTTTTAAAATTTAGTTATCAACGTTTCTTTAAAAAAAAACCTTGCTTGAAATAGTGCTTAGTTTCAAGAACATAACTTACTTAGATTAGATAACTGAGAAGAAGCTTGATCTAACTCTTCATTCGCTTCACCAAAATCAATTAAAGGTTTGTCTATTGGATTCTGAAAAGTAAAGAAACAATGTATTCATGTCCAATCACAAACTGGTACAGCAGGGGTTTTGGGGATAAATTTCTTTAAAAAAGCATACCTCATCGGGTGGCTTTTGAGCTGGGGCTTCTAAAGATGCTAATAGAGTTGAGCGTTTCTTTTCATATCTATCATACCGCAGGAACAGGTTATTCAGTTCATCATTAATCCGAAGCAAATCATCTTTTGAGAAGAGCATATAGAAGCAATGTATAAATACTAAATCAAACTAGAAACAACATATTACTTCTGCTTTACATAATAAGATTTCAGACAATAAATCCAGTTTGGTGTTTTGGACAGGACAGGTGGTTTTTACCGTCCAAACCTGCCAAATAGTATGGTAAAGCTAAGGGATCTAACATAATCAATATCGATTCACGCAACTATTAGTAATGCATAAACAAAAATATTAATAGTTTTAATTAATAACTATTTGATCGCATTTTTCTCTGAAAAATTAAAACTAAGAAAATATTTTAATTAAAAACGTAAATTTGTCAAAAACAGTTATTTAATGATTCCTTATGTGAGAGCTGATAGTGTTATGAAAAGAAATGTGTATACCTACCAAAGTAACTAATTTAATTTTTGTTTTTTTTTTTTTACTTGAAGCTTTCAAAACAGTATTGCAGCCCTTTTTTATGACATTAAGAAGGGGAATGGGATCTGAAATACTTTTTCGGAGTTTTTCGTAATTAAAATGGCAAAACTTCAATTTCAGACATTGTTGGTGTCAGATAGAGGGGAGGTTCGGAGATATAATAAGTTATGTTTGTTTCATTGGAAAAAATTGAAAATTGATATGTTTTGAATGATTCTTAGAGAAAGATTATGTAGTCTTAAATCAAAAATGGAGGAGTTTTGAAAAAGTTTGCCGAAATGCAACAGTTAGATAGGCTTGTCAAAAACATTTCCTAAATGAAGGAGTATTGGTGAAGTTTTGAAGGAGCACCTTGATTAATATATATTTCTGGGGATGCACTACTTCATTGTTTATAATTTCTTGTTTTAGAGATAATAAGGGAAAACAAAAGAATAGTTTGCGTTATAAGCAAAACATTTGAATAGAATGATGAGCAACAAATGGACTTTTTAAGGGCCAAATTTAAATTGCAATCGCTTACAAAAAGGGAAAACGTGCATTTTAAAGGTGTACCTTAATAAAAAGAAGTTTAAATCTCCACCCGTCAAATTTCTTAATTGCTTTTATTAGGCTGTGACTGGGTTATTCACAAAAGAACAGGGGAGTGGAAGTTCAGCACGGCAGCCTTACACCAAGCAAATAACATTCATACTACAGATGAAAACTTTTAATACTTACTTGTAACTTCTTCAACACCTATTTTGTCAATTAGATCAACAATTCTGTTTTGCATAGCGTAACAAGTTTTTTGCAACTCCTAAAGGGGAAAGAAAATCAAGCAATTAGGGCAAATAGCTCAATTACTTGAAAGTTGCAAATTATGATTTTTATCTTTAATAGCTGACAGTATTTTTGCATCAGACTTATTAAATTGGTAATAGTAACAGGTAGTACAAATACATCATAAATATCCCACTTTTGTTGAAAAAAATATGGCAAGCCTAAATCTGTACATCAGACTCAGACTAACATTAGTCTAAAGCAGTGGCAACCTCCCCTAAGCAAGGGCAAAGGCAGAAACATGCAATACACCGCCAACTCGATCCTTTTGATCCAGGGACAGCTGTTTATTTTCATTACTTTCAGGAGAGCACAAAAACATTTATCTAATGCATACAAAGGATGGACTCATGCTCCTTTAACACAGCTGCATAATTGAGCACAGGAACTTCTTTTATAGAATTAACATTCTCATTGGTCCATGCCAGAGGCGTAGCTAGGATTTCGGCACCCTTGGCAGCATGTTTTTGCCCTTAATATATATTCTTCACTGCAACATGTGCTTTACCAGTGCCGCACTGTATTTTGGTGCCCTGATGCCACCTCTTTTCTAGCCGCTGGTAGATGCGGAATAAGATTCTACATTTCATACAATACAGTAATAAAGTGATAATACACATTTTTAGACTTTGGCTAGTTTCGCTCTGTGGTACAGAAATATGATTACGTTAATGATTCTCAGGGGTGGTCAGAGGGACGATCGTCCCTCTCTTGAAGGACTCACGGCTGGTAAATTTTCAATATTAAAGATTAAAAAAGGCATTTTTAGGGTATCTATGATGCTAGCAGAAGGGAGATTCAGGTCTCTCCTCAGGATAAGTTTCACAATTGAAGTCCAAAACATATCAGGTCAACATTCACAAACTAAGATGTGTAATAAAGAAGACAGTTGCGTACACAGACAAATCATTTCAGGGGGGGGGGCTGATTCAAGACTCTTTGAGAGTGTGGAGGGGGGGAGCACCTGATGAAATGTAGTTAAGAAAGGTAAATGTCTTGAATTTCTGCTCCAATGCCTATTTAAGTCGACAACATCATTAAAAACACTTTTTTATGATTAAACTTATTGTGCAGAAAGCGGTTTGATGGACATAGAGAATGATAAATTGAAATAAAAAAAAAAATTCATTAAAAAAAAGGCGTTGCAATATTTTAGCAAATTAAAGCTCTAATAATGTTAATTTTGCAGTTTATTTTACTATTGTTCCCAATATGGACTTGCAATTCCACTTGCTGAAATTTATTTAACAGAAGTAGGTGACTGAAAATCGACATTCCTAAAACATAGATTTACAAATAAAATGAACAAAATGGAATTATAGGATAATCATAAACCTGACACTGTTAGACATGTCAAAACAAAAAAATATTTCTTTTAATTTTGTCCTATACTTAGTTATCTGTTCTAAAAGCTTTTCTCATTTTGGGAGTTCAAAAAAAAAAAAAAAAAAAGAGAGAGAAGGGAAATTTAGAAAAAAAACATAGCTTACATTTTAAAAATTCGTTTTGAAAATTTTGGAGGGGGCTGCAGCCCTATTAGCCCACCCCCTGAGTACGCCACTGAAAGAAGATGTAACAAAATCAAGCGCCCCATCCCTTGAAAAATTTCAAGATCCGCCCTTGATAATTCCATTCAAAAAACTGAACTGTTTCAACAAAAACTGCTTATACTCGTCTCATGTCAATGAAGCACTTACTTGCAATAAGTCTAAATCTTGTGGATGCTCTTTGCCAGGCGTAAGTTCTGTGAGCATTTCCCCAAAAACCTTCATGTTTCCTTGAACAATGTCTAGTTCACTGCGCAACTTAGCCAGTTGGTCAGCATTTATAGAGATGGGGCCAGTCGCTTGGCGAGGCAAAACATCTGGCATAGGATTCGCATGTACTTGCTGTGATGGATGCTGAAAAGATAGAAGTGAAAATTTTTAGCAGAGGAAATTTATAACGATGAAGCAAAAACTCAGTTAAACTAATTTTGGTTCTTGAAAAAAGAGACTTTTAAAAAAAATCTATACTTTATTTAAAAAAATATATATACATCTTACTTGCATTGCTTGCATAATTTGATCTGGCGGATGAGATGCGGGAGATGTACTGAGAGGAACACTCTGCACAAAAATTGGAATATAAACATTACTTAAAGAATCAACGTTATAAGTTCAATAAATTTCATTCACAATGAAATAATACTTAATCTTACACGCTGAGGGGTATGTATTGGAGCCATCGTATCCAGATCTGTCATCGGAAACTCAATTCCCTTCTGCTTCAAGTCATGATAAACTTGAACAACGCCGTGCATTTCCGGGTTATTTTGAAAAGCATCAGCCCAACTCTGAACAAGACAGAAGACTTTACAATAGATTCAAAATGCAGTGCTACAATTTTTAAGCAATCATATAAAAAGCAATCATACCTGAATCAAACTTAAAACTTTTTCTTGGACAGCTGTTGGGGGATCATTTTTTGGCCCAATTAATTTAACTAATTCAAGAATGAAGTCTTTTTGGCTGATAAGTAAATGAAACCTTCTTCCACAATTTTTAACACATGTTTCCAACACCTAGAGAAAGTATTGATAATTGATGCATAAAATATACACAGCTAAAAGCATAAAAAAATCATTTTACAAAAATAAAGTATCACCTGTAGTTGCAGTTTATTAAATAAGAAAAGGACAGAAAATAAATAATGACCCCATAGTAGAAAACTTTTTGATGTTCTGCAATGTAAAATCATATGACCCAAATTGTTCTGCAAGTACTTCAAGCATTATACATGTAAAAACATGACCTTTTCCAAAAGTAGTGATCATAAAATTAGAGCGGTTTCTTACAGGACTATGAAAGGAATATTTGTTTATTTGTTCAGAGTTATTTTACATTTTAACAAATTAGTTTAACTATTTCCTGAATTGTTTTTTCTTTTAGGAAAATTTTTAAACAACTTATTTTGTTTGGATGCTCATGCAAAATATTAAAGGGGTGGTAATGAATCAAATGAAAAATAATCACACAAAGATTGAGAGTGACATATCTACAACAGAAAAGTAAGAGCTCTGGTTGTAATTCATATAGAGTAAGTGTTAAGTGATAATAAAAACTTACAGTTAAGGTGTATAAAACTACAGTGTAATTTTTCCCAGTATTTTGCTGCAATCTTTTCTTAATAGCTTTAACAGCATCTTTTGGACTAGAATAAAAAAATAAATAAACAAATAAATAACAGCATTATAATCTAATATCATTCATTCATTCAAATAATAGATTCAATTTATTCAAATATGTTTATAATTTGAAATATTTTACCCTTCATCTGTTTCATTTATTACATCACAGATTTCCATATTTAAGGCCCAATTTTCAGATGGTAACGATGCATCTGTGGCTTGCTCTAAAAATAAAACATAAAAATTTAAATTTTTAAAAGAGGGAAGAAATTAATTTTGTAAATCTTTCTGAATTTCAGAGAGGTTTCACGCAGTTTAGTCAATCAACCAGAAAGCTTTTTTTCAACTTGTTGCCAAAGTATGCTCCAAGAAAAAAAACTACTAATTATTTCAATGGCCCAGTCTGTATCCCAGTGGCAGAAACACCGCGACACGGCGACATCGTCGCCGCCAGTGAAACCCTCTTGCAGACAGTTTTTGTCTGCACTAATAAAAACAACTTAGAAAAGTTGTCCGAAACTTTCGGCCATTTTTTTTCCTCTCTTGAGCATGCTTTGACTTAGGGGCTTTTTTTTCCTCCCCATTTATCCGCTGGGAAAAAAAAGTGTTACGGGATAAAAAAAAAATTATTTGCTGTGGCCAAACATGGCGCCCGAAACCTTTCTTCGCTTTTTTTGCTCGTTAGAGTAACTGTGTTTTATTTCACTGGGGTTATTTTTTACATGTTATTTTTCATTCATTTACGTGATATCTATCCTGCTCCCGTCGATTTTTGTCCGGTAGTTTTTCTATGAAAAAAAATTTTGAAGTTTTCTTTGTACCGTGGACAAACATGGCGCCCGAAACTTGACTTTATTTTACTACTGTTATGTTTTTGTTTAAGATAAAGCTGGATTTTCTTCTTCATTCATTTGCATCGCATCTGCTCCCCCCTTCCCCCCGATTATAATCAATCGGTGCTTTGTTAACAAAAGTTTTTTTTTGTTGGATTCATGCTTAGGAAATTGGCTTTTCTATGTTTGGTGTAAAGTGAATTTTTCCCAAATTTACAGGACACCCCCCCCCTTCTACCACCAATCTTTATGCACATTGTAATTTTAGTCTTTTTTTTTGTGACTTTTAAAGCACAGAAAGTCCAATAAAAAATAAAAAAATCGCCAATTTTTTAAAAAAGATTTTAATTTATGCTCAATGGATCATTAAAAAAAATCAATAGTTTGATCTCTGGTCGTGCCCTTCCTTTTAAGTCCTAATTTAAAGTCTACCGTTTTTTTCTTTAAAATATTTATCAAATTCAAGTTTGTGACCTGATAATACCTGCAAAAACAGCTGAATACGTTTTTGTCTTAATTTCTAAATTATTCTGAACATTTTAATGAAAAAATCTTTTTGATTTCATTAAAATAACCACAGTTAAAAATGACTTGTCTTAAACCATGTCATTAATGCAACAAGCTCTTACAAAAAAAAAAAAATGAAATAAAAAAATTAAAACCTCAGAAAGTGCTAAAGATATCCAAATAGAATTTTAGAAGATTAATGAAATAGCTAATAGAACAAATAGAAAAAAACATTATAAACTGAAACAATGAGTTTCATAACCTGGATAAGTGATAAGGATGCAAACCTATGATGCCCCCCCACCCCACCCATAGTTAAAAATTAAAGTTTAAACTTTTTATAATTTTGTACCAATTTCGTTTTTCCTGTAAAAAAAGTAAGAGAAGTTTTTAGAAGCCTTTCTTTTTGAAATCTTTTGTCAGAATTTATCTTTTCCTTTTTCTTTTTTGAGTGACATGCTCAATAGGTCACAACTTACAGACCGCATGTTACACACTCCTAACATCAAAAGTAAAAAAAAAAAAAAATTAAAAAGAATACATGATGCTTACAACATTTTAGATAAAGTGCTACAAATTATAGTTATTAAATTATACTTGTTTAATGTATGACTAGTTTATTAAAATTGCACTCAAAATTTGCAGACAGATAATGAAATTGTCAAAGTTTGTCGCAGACAGCTACAAAACTTTCTGCCACTGGGGTCTGTATCACGAGATCCCCTCAAAGTGTCATAGATAAAGGGGTTACCCCCCCCCCCCCAAAACGTTGGTCCAAAAAATATTTTTCCAAAGAGGAAAAAGAAAGTACAACAGTCCCCCGAATATCATAGTGTCACAAATTTCACATCGAACACCCCCTACCCTAACATCACCAATATAGTCCAGAATGGAGTTTTTTGAGCTACAATTTATTAAAATTTCTGGGGGAGACCTCAGACCTCCTTCCCTTTTTCTGCAATAATATTTAAGGTGACAGTATGAAGTTTAGTAGTAATTACATCTTTCTAAATCAGAAGCATTTAACCTTTAGGAACCGGGCGGTACACATGTTGTACCATAAGTCTTTTTTTTTTTAGAGGACTGGGTTGAGATTTTCACTCAAACCCTTTGGAGCCGGGAATTTTTTCAAGGTTTCATACGTCTGGTACGACAGTTTATACCTTCTCTTTTCACTGGAAAAGAAATCTGTGGTTCAACTGTCGTACTACCTGGGTCAAAAGAAAAATTTCCAAAAAACAGCCCGGATCCAAAAGGTTAAAACGTGTCCATTTTTTAGAAATTTCTGAATTTTGGTAAGTCTGGAATTTCAAGTTCGTACAAAACATGTATATATATGTGTGTGTATGAAAAAATAAGGGGCCACCATATTCCTACCCCACCCTCATTTTTTAACCTCGTGACTACTCTACACGTAACTCCCCCCCCCCTCCAGAAACCAACGGTTACCTACGCCACTGCAACTCTCCCTATCATGGGCGCTCTTGTACCGACATGATATAATAATCAGTCGACAATAAACTACTTTCTTGAATTTTTGCGATATTTATTTCAAAGCATATACATACCTATTTTTTGTCCAACAGGAGTATTCAGAGGATTGCCTCCTAGATTAGCAAGAAGTCCTGCCATGTCTATGAAATACATAAAATAAGAGAATATGTATCTGACATAAAAATGCACAACAAGTTTAAACATAACAAATACAGTGAACTCTCATTTATGCGCCGGTTCAATGGACCTACAGAAAAAGGCGCATAAGGGAGAGAATCGCATAAGTGAACAAGCCTATTTAAAAGTCTAAAATGCAACATAAGTTCTAAAGAGATCATGACTAAGAATGCTTCTATAGAAAATGGTCATATTACTACGGTTTGGCAACTATTGTAACTTAACTACACAATGATAAGGTGAAAACAAAAATTGTAGCATACGTAATCACAAACTGGACCTTTTAAAACATCTTACAATAAATTTTCC